>PVKS010027042.1:0-27930 GCA_004027875.1 Aplodontia rufa | reverse complement strand
TTTTGACCCGAGGGTGCGAGTTGGAAGGTGTTTTAGAGATGACCAGGAGAATGCTGCTTTCCTTTAGCAGCTGTGGAAGGGGCAAGGTCGTTTGGACTCACTGAGCCATGCCTTAGTCACTGTGCTCAGATACCTAAAAGGGCCCAGGAGCGCAGACTTCCTATAATAGAATGATAAGCTTGTTGTACTCCAGGGGCCAGAAGATGGTGCAAAACAGTCATTTATTCTTCCTTGGGATCATGGCGTTGGAGGAGCCTGGGTGCTTCCTTGGAGGAGAGGTATGCTTGGTGGTTTCAGGTCTTTTGCTGATGATGGGTGTAGACTTGGCCAGGAGTCCCAGTCTGTTCAGTGAAATCTGAGGGAAAGTTGGGGGTGGTGGGTGGGAGGAATCTGAAAAGGTTTTCCTTGCTCATCAAAGAGATACTTTGATGAGAACATCATCTCTTTTGATAAAATCTGAGAGGCTGCTTCTGAAGCTGGGCACTTCTCCCATTTTGCGTCCACATGCTGGTAATTCCCAACGCATGGACAGGGGAAAGATGGAAAAAACCCTGAATTCCTGAGCTTGTGTACTCAACCCTGGGTGGACCACCCTTGCAGATTTCCTTTTCTCTTTTCAAGTCATTTTTATGTAAGTTGTTCCTAAACAGATGCAATATCAATTAGCCCAGTAGATTAGTGAAGAGGCCCCTGTGCTATAGTAAAGCAATTGAGTGTGGGACTGTGAGGGTAAAATGGGTCAGGCTGGGAGCCTGCTCCCGGAGCTGGTATTTAACTGTCCTAGGTGCTGGTTTCTGGTGAGGATTCTTTTTTTTTTTTGAAGAAAGAGGGACTGAGAGGGAGGGAGAGGGGAGAATCATTTTTATTTTTATTTAATTTTTCATGTTGTCTTCGTTGCTCCAAAACTTTGTTGTGTACGTGGTGCTGGAGTTTGAACTCATGTACTCATGCATGCCAGGCAAGCACAGTAAGGACCGAGCCACCGCTCTAGACTCCCTTTGGATTCCTTGAAAACTGTATCTGCACACATAATATTCCAAATTTGTCTGTATCTACTTGGTATTTTGTACCTATAAAACAATAAAATAAAAGCGTAAAGTTGCATTATGGGTTAAAAAAAAATCTTGTGCCATGCTGGCTGCATGCTGCCTTGTATTATAAATAGTTATAGCTGTATTGACTTAGTGTGGGAAACTTAAATTTTAAGAAAGTTTCATCCTAAAGTAGCTTTTAATTAAAAACAATGAAAGTTTATGGTGAGCTAGTTCATTTTTTTTTTTTTTAAAGATAGAGGGACAGTTAGAATCAAATTTTTATTCAGTTTTTCATATGGCTTTCGTTTCTCTGAGACTTTGTTGTGTATGTGATGCTGGGATTCGAACTCCCATACTTGTGCATGCTGGGCAAGCACCATAACAGCCGAGCCACTGCTCCAGCCCCAGTTCATTTCCTCTTTAATGAATATCTTCCTTAAGTGAACCTAAAGATTCACTTTCATTGTAGAAAAACACTAGATTCACTGAACTCAGTTGTTGTGGTTGTTATCTAAAAGAGGTTGGTTCAATTAATTTAGCTATAGTTTCTTTTATTGGCATAATTAGTAGTATCTTTTAAAAGCACATTGGAAATATTAATTTTTTCCCCTTGTTTGTAAAGCCACTGATTTGAAAAGAGATTATTAGTGGCACAGGTCATAGTATCATGACCTTCCCATAATCTTAGATTAGCTTGGACAACTCAAACAAAATAATGCAGCTCTTCAGATATAGGCAGAGTTTCCCAATGTTTGTAAGTGCTAATGTTTCATTTTTCTGAAGACTTTAGTTGAACCAGGCAGAGTGTATTCATAGTTAAGTCCTTCTGTGAAATGGGATTGCTGGTAGTAAATTCCTTTTGTTAGTGCAGAGGTAAAGGATTATTTCTGAATGTACTCTTCACGTTAGAGTCCTTGCAAACATCAGGTGGGGAGAGGCTAAAACAACTAGTCTATTTTATCACAGTAGCTTCCAGGGTCATGATTGACCGCTTCTTTATGAGATGTCCAGTATATTGTTTGGTAAAGAAATACTTTGACCATAACAGAAGCAGATGGAAAACTGGAAGAAAGAGGCTGCTGTGCTTGCTCTGTATGCATTTCATTGAGTTGTGAAGTAAGTTATGTTAAACTGGTTATTAAAAATTTGCCCCAGTTTTCCCCATTATTACAAGGATTCATGTTTAATAACTCAGAAGCAAGTTTTATAAGGTCAATCATAGTATCCTGTGTATACTGCAGGCTAAATTTTTTTTTTCAGGGCTGAGGACCGAACTTGGGGCTTTGTGCATGCGCTCTGCCACTGAGCTAATCCCCCAGCCCCCATTTTTTTTTAATTTTTAATTAAGGAGTTGTTATTGTACAATCATAATTGCATATAAAGTATAGCAATATGATAAGCATTTGTTCTTCAACCAGAATTACCCCCACATTGCCCACACCCCAGTCTGTGATTCTTCTATATTTTGCCCCTACAAGCGATATAAATGTTTAGACTGTGAATTTTTTAGAACTAAATGATTGCATAAGTATTTTTTTGATTCTCAGTTGGGTAAAGAGTATGCTACATTGTTGTCTCTCTAGATCTCTCTCTATCCCCCACCACTTCTCACCTCCCTGTAGGCTAAATTATTGTACTGAGCCTGGAATGTACTCTGTCATTGCTTTTATTTTCCTTCGTGTGGTACTGGGGATTGAACCCAGGTTGTTCCACATTCTAGGCAGGTGTTCTACCACTGATCCATCCCACTTCCTGCCTTTTAAAAGAATTTTGTTATGAGACAGGGTCTTGCTAAGTTGCCCAGGCTGACCTTGAACTTGGTATCTTCCTGCCTCAGCCTTTTGAATGGGGTTATAGGCCTTGTGCTACAGTGCTTGGTTTATAAATTGCTTTTTAAAGTAAATCCCTGGTTATTCCCTTTCTTTTGAAAGTAGAACACAAGTAGGAAAACATTTGGATCTTACAGTTTTTATAACCTACCCTCACTGTTAATTTGCCGTCTCATGCTTGGTGTTTATCAAGTCAGTGAGTGTTCATTGAATCTCTAATGAGTGGTCAGTAGGGATTTTTATCAGTATTTCATTAATACTATACTATTATTTTTATTTTTAATATCTATTTATTTTTAATCAGTAAATATATGGAAGGGCATATGAATACTAGTCAAGGTAGTATCTTTAAACCCAGAATGAAAGGGTAAAATTGGTATAGATAGGAACAAATGGGCTGAGCTATTTTAAGTAGATCAGCTGATATTTTACATAATTTAGGAGATTTCAACAATTTGTGTCAGAAGCACAAAAAACAAAAAAACAAAAACAAAAAACCCCCCAAAACTGCCTGGGTGTAGGATCTCTGTAAATGAGTGAAACTGGTAGTGAAGACTTAAAATGGTTGAGTTGGGTCAGTCTTAAGTAGCCATTCTGTATCTTGGCTGCATATAGGATTAAGATTACTGAGAGACCAGGGGGAAATTTTATTTATATAAATACATGTACACAGGTCCCACTCCCAGAAAGTCATCACCTTTTCTATACTGGGGGTTGAACCCTGGGTTACATTCCATTGAGCTATCCTAGTTCTTTGTATTTTTATTTTGAGACAAGGTCTCACTAACTTGCTAAGGCCGGCCTCAAACTTGTGATCCTCCTGCCTCAGCCTCTTTAGTCACTGGAATTAATTACAGGTATGTGCCACCATGCCTGACTATTAATTTGTAAACATTTTTGAGGCAGTCTACTGTAAGTTTCCTAGACTTGCTTTGAACTTGTGGTCCCCTTGCTGTATAACCCAAGTGTGTCTGTGATTACAGGTGTGCACCACCATGTACTGCATCTGTTTTTCTTCTTAAAGGGCCCAGTGATTCCAGTGTGAAACTAGGTTTGAGAAATGCTGTTCCAGGGGATCAAGTCATGCGTGAGAATACAGACACAGAGTTTAGCATCAGGTTCAATTATAAGAGCCTAGAACCTAGAGAGAGGAGAGAGATGGAATGGACTAGACTAGAAAGGAAGATGATGAAGTCTAAGGATTCTAACATACAAAGGGGAAAAAAGGTAATTGACCAGTAGCCAATAAAATACTGAATTTTTACTATCTCTAGTTCTGTTACTTCTGTTGCTAGGGGCTAGCATATGCATTAAAACATGTCCAGTTCATTTTCTTTTGGTTGGAATAGAAGCAGAGGCTAGGCTTTCCTGGAAAGTTAGATGTTGTTGTTTTTTTTTTTTCTCTTAGTTTTTTTAACCCTTGTGTAACTTTCTGAGCCAAATTACCTTGTTATTTCTCAATTTGTGTTTTTATATTGAATTACATTTTTAAGGAGCAGTTTATTTAAAAAGTATATATCTTCTCAATGTTTATAAAATAAAATTCACATTAAAAGTTATTTTTAGGGGCTGGAGTGGAGGCTTAGCAGTTAGGGCACAGCTCAGCAGTTCCTGGCATGTGCAAATACTTGAGTTCAAAACCTCAGCACTCACGTACACAACAATGTCTCAGAGCAATGAAAGCCACATGAAAAACTAAATAAAATTGATTCTCTCTCTGTCTCTCCCTGTGTCCCCCTCTCTTTTTTTTTGTCCCTTTTTTAATTTGTTGAATATGGACTTACAATTAAGGGGGAAATCATTATCAAACAATCAAGAATAAATGTATATTCACATAGCAAGCCAAGACTGATGCCATGTCATGGTTTTTCCCCCCGGGTTCCCCATGGTTCCGTGTTTCCCCCAATTGAACCCCTGTGTTAAATGGACTTCTTGTGGAGGTTGGAATTTTCCCTCTGAGTTGATTCTCACATACTCCCTCCCTCCAGTCTCCTTGATATCCTTATTCCCTCCCCCATCCCAATTCCCTTTCTAGTCTCCCAGCATCCTAGGCAAGCTTCCCCCTGTTTGTGTAAAAATTCATACACGTTAAGGTTGTTATTAGTTTAGCCATCTATCATACTGTTTCTGATTGTATTCTAGCTTCCACAAATGAGAGAAAACATTCGGCCCTTGAGTCTCTGACATTGGGATATTTCACTTAGCATAATTTTTTCTATCTCCATCCATTTGGCTGCAAAAGCCATAATATTGTTTTCTCTAGTAGCCGAGTAGTATTCCATTGTATATATGTACCAAAGTTTTTGAATCCACTCGTCAAGTGAGGGGCATCTGGGTTGGTTTCATAATCTAGCTATAGTAATTTGAGGTGCTATAAACAAAGATGAAACCCTAGCTCTATAATATGCTGATTTTCTTTTGGGAAAATACCTAGGAGTAGGATAGCTGGGTCATAAGGTGATTCCAGCTCTGATTTTTTGAGGAGTCTCCACACTGCTTTCCAGAGTGGCGGAACCAGGTTGTAGTCCCACCAGCAATGTAAGTATTCCTCTTTTCCCACAGCCCCTCCAGCATCTGTCATTGTTTGTATTCTTCATCTTTGCCACTCTGATAGGAGTGATATAGAATCTCAGTGAAGTTTTCATTTGCATTTCTTTTATTGCTAATGCTGTAGAGCGTTTTCTCATATATTTATGGGCTTTCTGGACTTCCTCTGCTAAGAAGTTTCTTTTTAGTTCCATAGCCCATTTATTGATTAGATTATATGTGGTTTTGGTGTTTAGTTTTTTTAGTTCTTTGTATATTACCCCTCTGTCCAAGGCGTAGCAGGCAGATTTTCTCCCATTCTGTAGGATCTCCCTTGATACACTTGACTAATTCTTTAGCTGTGCAAAAGCTTTTTAGTTTAATTGGGTCCCATTCGTTTATTCTTGACTTTACTGCTTGCGCCATGGGAGTCTTGTTAAAGGAAGGCGGTGCCAACCCCTATGTCATGGTGTGTTGATCCTACTTCTTTTTCAAGCAAATGTAAAGTTGCTCGTTTAATATCCAGATCTTTGAACCATTTTGATTTAATTTTTGTGCAGGGTGAAAGGTAAGGGTCTAATTTCAGTTGTCTACATAGGGCTGTCCAGTTTGTCCAACACCATTTGTTGAACAGGCTTTCTTCCATGCTATGCTTTTGCCCCCTTTATCAAATATCAGATAAAGGTATGGGGGTTTGTCTCAGAATCTTCTATTCTATTTCATTGGTCTTCAGTTCTGTTTTGATATCAATACCAAGCTGTTTTTGTTACTGTAGCCGTATAGTATAATTTCAGGTCAAGAATTGAGATACCACCTGCATTCTGCTTCTTGCTGAGTAATGTTTTGGCTATTCTGGGTCTTCTGTTATTCCATACAAACTTGAGAATTGCGTTTTTCTGTATCTGTGAAGAAAGACATTGGTATCTTGATGGGGATTGCATTAAATCTGTATAGGGCTTTGGGTAGAATGGCCATTTCTATTATATTAATTCTGCCTAACTATGAACATGGAATGTTTTTCCATCTACTCAGGTCTTCTGCAATTTCTTTTTTTAGTGTTTGATAGTTTTCGTTGCAGAGGTCCTTAATATCCTTTGTAAGGTTGATGCTCAAGTATTTTATTTTTTTGGAGGACATGGTGAATGGGACAGATTTCCTGATTTCTTCTTCCACAGACTTGTTGCTGGAGTAAAGGAAAGCTAGTGATTTATTGGAGTTGCTCTTATAGCCAGCCACTTTGCTGAAATTGCTTATAAGCTCTAGAAGTCTTCTGGTCGAGCTTATTGGGTCTTCTAGGTATAGAATCATACCATCAGCAAATAGAGTCAACTTGACTTCCTCTTTTCCTATTCAAATTCCTTTGATTTCCTTCTCTTGTCTGATAGCTCTGGCAAGGATTTCAAGGACTATATTGAATAAGAGTAGTGAAAGTGGACAACCTTATCTTGTTGCTGAGTTCAGTGGAAATGCTTCTATGGGTCTGTTATAAATGGATCTTACATAGTTAAAGTATCTTCCCTTGATCCCTATCTTCTTCAGGGTTTTGTGCGTAAAGGGGTGTTGAATTTTATCAAAGGCCTTTTCTGCTTCAATTCAGATGATTATATGATTTTTATTTTTAATTCTGTTTAAGTGGTGAATTACATTTATTGATTTGCATGTGTTGAATCAGCCCTGTTTTCCTGGAATGACGCTCACTTGATCATGATGTATTATCAAAACCCCAGCACCCACGTACACAACAATGTCTCAGAACAACAAAAGCTACATGAAAAACTAAATAAAATTGATTCTCTCTCTCTCTCTCTCTCTCTCTTATTAACCCTTTCTCTTAAAAAAAGGTTATGTTTGAAGACATAAGTTTCTTAGCTGGTTTCATTTAACTTGTGTGAATTACTTGTTTCAGATGCACAATGTCATCCTTTCAAGAAGTTCCATTGCAGACTTCCAACTTTGCTCATGTCATCTTTCAAAATGTTGCCAAGAGTTATCTTCCTAATGGACATCTGGAGTGTCATTACACCTTGACGCCATATATCCATCCACATCCAAAAGATTGGGTTGGCATATTTAAGGTAAGAAAATTTTCTGAATATGTTCCACATAGGTACTTTTATTTTAAAACAGTTTGGGAAATAGCTTGCTGTAGCTTTGTCTCTGCATTAAGATTCAGTTTTATAAACATCACCATGAAATACTAACTGTGCACATTAGAAATGGTCACTAGAGTGGCACTTCACTGTGTTGGAAGTTTTCAGGTACCTTTAGCTCTTCATAATGCAGTAAAGAATCAAAATATTACTGTTTTTGAGAGCAGAGTAATGTCATGAGTCCATCCAAACATAGACTTAAAATTTTGGTTGTGCGATCTGCAAGAGTCAAAGCAACGAAGCAGAAAGCAGCAGTAAGAAAAGAGTAGCTGCTAGAATTAGATACACTGGAAGTTTCTAGAAGCAAACATCTACCTGGTAAAAGATAGCAAAACTATATTTGGACAAAATGAAGTTTGGGTATTTAATGACATTTTAGTTCTTTATGTTGAATCCTTCATTCTTCAATGCTCCTGAATAGAATCATTATTACTGTATACTTTTTGCATCAGTTTTTAGCCTTGTCAAACTCCAAAGTGGAGATATAGTCATGGTAGGCATTCTGTGAGTCAGTGTTAGTTTTGATTTTTTTGTAAGATACTGAGTCAGGTTAAAGATACTTATTGAGAAATGGTGTTTTATACAAGAAAGGATCATAGAGAAAGAAGGGAACAGGGAAATGTGATGGAGGAAAAGCAGGAACATGGTTTGTACCAACAGGAAAATGATATAAACAAAGGCACAGAAGTTAGAGTGCTCATAAAAATAAGAATTCTCTGTTCTTAATGTTAATTTTTAGGTTCTAATTAAACTAAATAAAAATATTCAATTTAAGTAGTAAAACTTTAGTGAAGTTTAGAGAGTTAAGTTTCAGTCTGTCTGCAGAAAACCTTTGATGTTAGGCTGAGCAGTTTATCAACTTTATAGGGACATTGGGAAGTCTTTACATAATGTATAGGCTGTTTGAAAAATATTTTAAGAAGATGAATGTTATTTTTCTTTATACCATTTTTTAATTTTGTTTTCGAGAGGGGGAGAAAAAGAGAATCGATTTTATTTTTTCATTTGGCCTTTGTTTCTCTGACACTTAGTTGTGCATGTGGTGCTGGGGTTTGTTACATGCATGCCAGGCAAGTGCTTCAACTGCTAAGCCACAACTGCAGCCCCTATTTTTTATTTCTTGTATTTTTTTCATTTTTCATTAATGGCTTATTACCTAAGCCAAAAGGTGATGGCTGTCCTTTCAAATCTGAATACCAGTTCTCTTTTACTGCTTATGTATTTCTATGTGCTTAATATCCCTGCTCTAGGATATGCCCTTCTTTGTCTTTTTCTAAGACTATTGTGATAACTCACCTGCTTTTTTTCTTGTCCCTTTCACTCCATCTGTTCTTTAAACTGCTGTAATATGAAATAAATCAGTAAAATAAATTAGAAGCTTTTTATAAAAAACCCTGTTCTATATGAACCATAATATAAAATGAAAGTTTGAATATTTTTTTTATGCTAATTTTTGTTGTTATTGATGTTGGGTGCTGGGAAACTACTACAGCTGCACTTTTTTTGGTCATTCCTATCTCCTTTTTTTTCTTTCCTAATGCTAAAATATGCCTTTTTCCTTACATACTTTTAAGAATTGTTAACCTTTCTCTAAGCCAAAGTAGGGAGGGGAATGTGTAGAATGTTTTCCATCTTTTTTTTGTTTGAATAATATTTTAAAACTAAAAAGGAAGTTTAAGCATGTAGTAAAATTTTTGTTAGCACATAATACAGAAAGGTGAAGGAAGAAAATATCACTATAATTTAATGATAACCATTCTAATCATATTGGTATATAGCCACACATATAATGATATACATGTATGATGTGTGTATAGTAAATGGATACATCATAGTATATGTGTATATAGTCATTAAATTAGTTCAGTGAATAATTGAAATAATTCCTTACTATTGGAGATTTATGTAATAGCTAAATTTTCACCATTAAATAATGCTAAATAACTATCTCTGTACCTATCATTATTTTGATCATTTGTTTACTTAAGTTCCTGAAATTGAAATGCCATGTTTGTGGCATTGCATTCCTTTAACTTCTGTATAGGTACTATAAATTGGCCTCCAGAATGATTTTATTACATACCATATTGATTGACAGGGAGATTGTACCTAGGTAGGTGTTGTAAGGGCGAAGGAATGTAGATGAGAAAGCATGTTGGTATGCTTGAGAAAAGGTTAAAGAATTTGATTTGCCTGATGTAGATAATTAGTTTTAGAAATGAGTGGTTAGGTTTGATCACATTGGGGATTACCATGATATTTAACTGAAGGAGATAATTTTTTTTTTTTCCAGTACTGGTTATTGAACCCAAGGCCTCACACATGCTATGAAAATACTCTCCTGGGCAGTGTGGGGATAACTCTGGTTTTGGAACAAATGCATATCATATTGTTACTTTGTGTGCATTTATGATTGAACAATAACTCAACCCTTTAATAAAAAAAAAGGAAAATACTCTCCCACTGAACTACACCCCAGCCCCCTGCCCCCTCCTTTCTTGTTACTAGAGATTGAACCCAGGGGCACTCAACCTCTGAGTCAAGTCCCCAGCCTTTTCTTATATTTTATTTTGAGATGGTCTCGCTAAGTTGCTTCAGGCCTTGCCAAATTGCTGAGGCTGGCTTTGAACTCATAATCGTCCTACCTCAGCCTCCTGAGTTGCTGGGATTACATGCCACACCACTATGGCCCAGCCTTTTTTTTTGAAAAAAGAAAATCATTTTTATTTATTTTTTCATCTGGATTTTGTTTTTCTGACACTTAGTTGTGTAAGTAGTGCTGGGGTTTGAACCCAGGTCTTCATGCTTACCAGGCAGACACTCTACCACTGCAGCCCCACCCCAGCCCTTTATAAAAATTGTTATGTTGAGACCGTTTTGGTAAGTTGCTTAGGCATGATCCTCCTGCCACAGCCGCCTGAGTAGCTGAAATTATAGGTGTGTACTACTGTGCCCAGCTGAAGTAAAGAAGGAGTAGTAAAGTTTGAAATGAACTTTAATCTTGTATTGTTGAATAAGATAAGTTGGAATTTGAAGAGAATTGAAGTAAAGGGAACCTATAGACCCCTAATTTTCTGTCTGAGGTAATGAGGGAGTAAAGGTAAAAAGTAAAATAATTGCACGTAATAATCAGTAAGTATAATTCACGTTAACCATCAGTTGAATTAGGACTGTAACTCACTTTGTTCCACCCTGGTAAGGAGAGGAGCAAGGTCATGTGTAAAGAGCTGAGGAGGGCTTGAGAATGCAGAAGTGGCCTTGCCACTTTTGTGGATTACTGTCTTAGCAAATTGGAATAGGTGACTGGGAGATTGCTGAGCAACAGTTTTATTTATTTTTCCTCCACAGAGAGGTTTAGTGTACAGAGTTGAGTGAAGAGGGCCAAAACTGGATATCATTCAATTGGGGGTTGGAGATGGGTAGGAATGGAAAGGGAAATCCAGGCATAAAGGATATTGTGGGATTTTGAGTGCATTATTGAAATGATGAACTGACTGTGAAGTCCAGGTTGGGTAAGGAAGGTTGAATGAAGCCAGGCAAGATACAGATTGGATTGGAGGTTAAAATTTTTTGCTTCTAAGGGTTAGGGATGTAGCTCAGTGCTTGCCTTACATACACAAGGCCCTGGATTTGATCCTTACACAATCTACCCCCCAACAAAAACAAACAAAAAACCCCTTTTTTTACTCTCTCTTCCAATATTGAATAATTTTAACTAGAATAAGCATATAAATGATGTTAGATATGGATATATGTATGTAAATGTAGATATATGGCTCTCTCCTGAACTCTAGGAAGCAAAACCTCCTAGTAGGTACTATTGTTAGTATTCATAGTGCCAACCAGATTAAAAAAACTAAGTTGACTCTTGTAGAAAGTGGACCTAAGCTATGCTTTGAATATCTTGTTTAAAGCTTTTGTTTCTTGTTTCCTTTTCATATTTCTTTTCTTCCTTCTGTTTTCAGGCCTTGGGTTCCTAGTCCTGCCTTATTCCATCTATTTTCTGTTTAAAAAAAAGTTTCTTTGATTTTTTTTTTAAAAAAATCATAATTTCAGAAGTTAAAAAAGAGAAAATTTAAATGAACAAAAAGAAAATTTAAATTTAAGAATACCAACAGTCCTAATATCCAGTTATAGGTATTATATTATTATTAGATAGGGACCTGAAAGTGGTGGTTAGCATTGTTAGTGTTTTCAGCATTTTCTTCTAGTCTTGTTTTATTAAAGGAAGGGGCCTTTGGCTCTTTTCTCATGCATATATGTTTAATGTAGTTGGCATCATTGCATACCTTTTTTCCTGATGTCCTGAGTTTCTTCTACTTATGATTATCTTCTAAAATATTCTGTAACATCATCTCATGCTGGAATGCTTGTGCTCTTCATGATATTTCTACTTTAGAATCAGTGTTACATCTTCCCTGTGTATATCTGGGCATTTTTACAGTTTTGTTTTAAAGGAAGGAACATTACTCTTTTTTGATAGCATGATTTTTAAAATTAATCTTCATTGTATTAAAAAAGAAAATGAATGCTTGTACCTATTCTACACCCACCTTCCCAAGAGATATGTGTTTTTTTTTTATTTTAAAAATTTATTGGTGGTGTGGGGGTGTAGCTCAGTGGTAGAGTGCTTTCCTGGCATGTGTAAGGCCTTTTGTTCCATACCTGTACCCCAAAAGGAAAAGGAAAGAAAAAGAAAAAATTCTCAGGTTCATTTTATACTTTTGTAAGATGATTTTAAAAAGTTATATTTCTTGGCAGTCTTGCTTTATCCATATTGTCATCATTGTTTTCTTTTGCCAAGCCTTGCTATGGATCCCTTTGCTGAGTGCCACAATTTCTCTCCTGAATCATCGTCTTTCTTTACAGGTGCTTTCTGTTGTGTGTTCTCCCCACCCAAATGTTCTGTCCCTTCCTTTTTCTTTCATGGTTTCTTTAGGATTTGTTAATATCTTTATTAGATGACCTTGATATCATTCTGGTCTTCTGAACATTCCCTCTCAGAGTTTCATTATTTTTTATCCAACATGTTTTCTAAAATGGTAATCCTATTTAAAAAGAGAATCTCTGTGTTTTTTTTTTTCCTGCCATGTCACTCTTGTTTAATCTTTCCTCTTATTTTGGTATTAATAGTAGTAACAGAACAATGGTACCCATGACAGTTATAATTCTCCAAACTAAAGTATGTGAAATATCCATTGCTGTAGTTGCTTCCTTAATAGATGCAGCTATGATACGGCAACATAACTGTTATTATATCCCCATGTTCTGTGCTTCCATGTTATGTTTTTCAATGGCTGAGTTGCTATTAAAATTCTAAATGTAATAATTTTCTTTATACCTGCTACTAGTAGAATATAAGGAAAGTTTCCTTGCATTTCGATGTCCTGTGGCATTGAGAATTAAGTTGTAACCAGGTCACCAGGAAAAAATGAGAAAACCTGTGGTTTTACCACTTTGTGATTTATTGACCTTTTAATTAAGATTCATTATTCTTATAATGGACACCTACATATCTTTCAGATGCCTATCTTCTGTGTTTTAGTATTTCTAAGATACTTATTTGTGGGAGCATATATATAAGACATACCTATCCTAAAGAAGCCTGCCTGTTCTTTGTATCTTTCCATTTGAGAGATTTAAAAAAAAAAATGTATTCCCAACGTTCCCTTACTTTGGTAACCTAAAAACTGTTGATCTATTTTTCTATCCTCTCAAGGGGATTGAAGCAGATCTTATTTCTGCAGAAATGCAAAATTGGGTTGTATCTTACCTCAGCTTCCTGGCAGGCTTAGTTTTCTACATACCTGTTTCTTTTTCTTTTTTTTTTTGCAAACAGTCTAGCATGGGATACATGGGACATCTTACAGTACTGATGTCCATTCTCTTAGATAGGCTGCTAGTATTTAAACAATCCAGGAAGGTGAAGTGAAGTGTAAGTTACCATTCTAGTCTACTGAGAAACGGTATTGTGATTCAGTTATAGAAAGCACTGCAAGGACCAAACATACTACTAAATAAACATCTCCTCTCCTCCATCTCTCTTCTTCCTTTCTTCCTGCCCAACAGACTGGTTTTGATTTTTCTGCCTTGGTCTCTGAATAGCTGGGACTGTAGGCACATGCCACCTTCCCCCACCACCACCACCAACTTAAAAATATATGATATTGGTGGGCTTGGTGGCTCATACCTGTAATCTCAGTGGTGTGGGAAGCTGAGGCAGGAGAATTGCAATTTCAAAGCCACCCTCAGCAATTTAGTGAGTCCCTAATCAACGTAGCAAAACCCTGTCTCAAAATAAAAAATAAAATGAGCTGGGGATGTGGGTGAGTGGTTAAACACCCCTAGGTTCAATCTCTAGTACCAAAACAACGCAACAAAATAATATAAAATTTATCATCTTAATCTTTTCTTAAGTGTGTGATTCTATAGTGTTAACTATATGTATTTGTTATGCAAAAGTTCTGTAACATTTTTTTTAAGGTGAAATCTTGTTTCTTTCTTTTTTTTTTGTTTAAGAAAGGAGGACAGTGAGAGAGGGACATGGCTTTTGTTGCTTTTACACCTAGTTGTGTATGTGGGTGCTAGGGTTCGAACCCATGTACTGCGCATGCTGGGCAAGCGCCGTAACTGCCGAGCCACTGCTCCAGCCCCTCTGTTACACTTTTAATTCTGCAAAACTGAAACCGAACAACTCTCCCCACCTCCAACCTTGGCAATCATTATTCTGTTTTCTAAGAGTTTGATTACTTTGTAGATATCTCATACAAGTGAAATTACGCAGTACTTGTCTTTTAGTGACTGACTTATTGTCCTCAAGGTTCTTCCTTATTTTAAGACTGAATAGTATTCCATAATAAGCTTTCCTTATTTTAAGACTGAATAGTATTCCATTGTACATACTACATTTTCAGTAAACATTTTATCCCTTAATGGACATTTAGGTTGCTTATACTTCTTGGCTATTTTGAATAATGCTGCAGTGAGCATAGATGTGTAAATTTCTCTTCAAGGTCCTGTTTTCTTTTTCTTTGTGGTACTGGGAATCGAACCCAGGGCCTGATTCATGCTAGTGGTAGCAAGCAGTCTATCACTGAACTCTACTTCCCAAACCCCAAGATTCTTTTTTTCAGTTCTTTTACCTGTATATCCAGAAGTAGAATTGCTGAATTATAGGTAATTCCATTTTTAATTTTTTGAAGAACCTCAACACTGTTTTCCATTGTAGCTGTATTATTTATATTCCTATTAACAGAGCTAGGGTCCCAGCTTCTCCACATTTTCTCTGACTCTTATTGCTTTCTTTTTTTTTCTTATCCCACAGTAGAAAATATGGGAAATAAATTTAGGGTGTTATATCAATGTGGTTTTGTTTGCATTTTCCTGATGATGATCAATGTTGAGCAACTTTTCATTTGTTCTTGTTCCATGTGTATGTTTCTTTTCTTTTTTCGTGGTGCTGGAGATTGAACCCTTGGTCTTGTGCAGGCTAAGCATAATATACCATTGAGCTACACGTCTACGCACTCATTTGTGTATTTTCTTTGGAGAAAAATCTATTCAAGTCATTTGCTTGTTTTTGAAATTACATTTTAGTTGTTGAGTTTTAGGAGTTCAATTTTGAAATTATTTTTAAATCGATAAATAAAAATTGTATATATTTATGGCATATAACATGATTTCCTATTTATACACATCTTGGAATGGTTAAATCAAACTGAATTCTTTATTCTGGATGTTACCCTCTAAACAGATAAATGGAAAATATAAATATTTTCTTTTCCCTATTTTTTGCCTCACAGGCGTTTTTAAGCTTGGTAACAGTCTTTATTTGTTTAATCTTGTCCAATTTCATTCTTTTGTATGTGGATATTCAGTTTTCTCAATACCTTTTTTGATAAAAGTCTGTCTTTTCTTCGTTGTGTGACTTTACAACCCTGTGTGAAAATCATTTGACACAGCAAATGATTAAATTAACCTTATTTATAAAGGTTGATTTCTGAACCCTCTCCTCTGTTCCTTTGGTTTATGTCTGCTATTTTGCCAGCATTTACTGTTTTGATTACTGTAGCTTTGTGTAATATATTTGGAATCAGTCTTAATTCCTTTTTTAGATTGTTTGTTGGTAGTATATAGAAATACAACTGATTTTTTTTGCATGTTGATTTCTGTAGTCTGCAATTTTGCTGACTTTATTAATTCTAACAGTAGGTTGTATGAGTGTGTGCATGAAAACTTCAGTTTTCTACTTATGAGTTCATCATCTGTGAATAAATCATTTAACTTCATTTCCAGTTTGGATATCTTTTATTTGTTTTTCTTGCTTAAATGCTTTGGCATGGACTTGCATTATTACTGTGTAGACTAGAAGTGGTGAGAGGGGCATCCTTGTCTTGTTCCTGATGTGGAAAGCTTTCAGGTTTTCACCCCTGAGTGTGATGTTAGCAATGGACTTTTGATAAAAATGTGGCCTTTCTTTTACTGAGGTCATTTCTTTTTAATCTTTGTTTGTTGAGTCCTGCCTCACTTGAATAATCACAAAACCGTGTTGAATTTTTTCAGATTCTGTTTCTACATCAGTTGAGATGAACATTTTTTACCCCTTTTCATTCTTTTAATGTGGCCTATTTTATTGATTACTTTACATATATTGAACCATCCCTTTATTCCAGTAAAAAAATTCCCATTTGGTTATGGTGTATATTCATTTTTTAAAGTGTTTTTGAATTTAATTTGTAAGTATTTTGTGGAGGATTTTTGTTTCGGTATTCATTAGGGATTTTGGTCTGTAGTATTCTTGTTGTATCTTTGTCTCATTTTGATATGAGGGTAATGTTGGCCTCATAAAATGAGTTTGGAACTGTTCGCTCCTCTTCAGATTATTTTGAAGAGTTTGAGAAGGATGGTTTTAATTCTCCATATTACAATAGAATTTTCTAGTGAAGCTATCTGATTTTGAGCTTTCATTTGTTGTGAAGTTTTTGATTACCGATTTAACCTCCTTACGGGTTATATAGTTCTGTTCAGCTTTTTAAAATTTCTTTATGATGGGTAGGTTATGTGATTCTAGAAATTTATTCAGTTCTTCTTTGTTAATAAGTTTGTTAATATGGTCCTTTTTTATTTCTGGCATCAATTATATTGTCTTCTTTCATTTCTTTTTCTTTTTTTAAAGAGACAGGGACAGTGAGAGAGAGAGAGAAAGAAAGAGAGAAACAATTTTTTATTTAGTTTTTTATGTGGCTTTTGTTGCTCCAAGACTTCATTGTGTATGTGGTACTGGGGTTTGAACTTGCGTACTCGCACGTGCTGGGCAAGCGCCATAACTGCAGAGCCACCACTCCAGCCCTTCATTTCTTATTTTTGTTAGATTCTTCTCTCATAATGCTTAGTCCATCTTGGTAAGGGTTTGTCAGTTTTATTGATTAAAAAAAAAAAAACCCAAAAAACTGAGTCTTAGAGAGTTAGCTAGCTTTTTGTTCCTGTGACCAAAATACCTGACAAGAACAACTTAGAGGAGGAAGAGTTTATTTTGGCTCAGGGTTTTAGAGGGTCAGTCCATGGTTGGCTGACTCTGGGCCCAAGATGAGGCATGACGAAAGGGTGCAGCCAAGGAAATCAACTCAGGACACGAAGCAGAGAGCAAGTTCCACTGCTCACTGGGTCAGAACATAAACTCCGAAGGTATGCCCCAGTGACTTAATTCCTCTACCGCATCCGGCCTGCCTATAGTTACCAACATGGGTTAGTCCATCAATGCGGTTATAGTTCTCAAAATCTCATCATTTTACTGTAAACATTTTGCCTTATTTATCTCATACAGTGTGCTTTTGGAGGTACTTCATATCTAAACCTTAACACTTAATTACATTGATACTTTAATTTGTTTTCCTTTTTGTGTACTCTGTCTCTCCTCTACTAACTTTAGATTTAATTTTGTTTCTAGTTTCTTGAGATGTAAAGATAGAAGATTTTGGGCTGGAGTGGTGGCTCAGTGGTTAAGGTGCTTGCCTGACATGTGTGAGTACATGAGTTCAAACCCCAGCACCATGTACACAGCTAAGTCTTGGAGCAAGGAAGGCCACATGAAAAACTAAATAAAAACTAAATAAAATTGTTTTTTGCTTTCTCTCTCTCACTGTCCCTCTCTCTTTAAAAATAAAAAAAAAATGAGATTTTTTTTTTAAGGCAGGTGTTTACTACTATAAACTCTTTTTAGTATTGCGTTTGCTGCATCCTGTAAGTTTTGGTGTATTGTATTTTAGTTTTCATTTGTTCAGATACATGCTGTGTTCTTTGTAGATTTCTTATTTGATCTGTTAGTTATTCAAGAGTGTTTAATTTTCTACATATTTGTGAATTTCCCAGTTTTTAAAATTGATTTCAAGTTTCATTCTAGTGTATCTGGAAAATGTATTTCTTGAGTTCCCTTAAGCCTTATTTTATGGAGCTGGGGATTGAACCCAGTGTCTTATTCATGCTAGGCAAGTGCTGTACCACTGAGCTGTACTCTCACTCCCTGTTAAGACTTGTTTTGTGTCCTAATGTGATCTGTCCTAGGGAATGTTTCATGTGTGCTTGAGAAGAATGTGTGTTATTCTGTTACTGCCAAAAGTGTTCTGTGTATGTGTATTAGCTCCATTTGATTCATAGTTTTGAAATCCTCTTGTTTTCTTCATTGATCTTTTTTTTTTTTTAAAGAGAGAAGGACAGTGAGACAGAGACAGAATCAATTTTTATTAAGTTTTTCCCATGGCTCTTGAGGCATTGAAATACATTATTGTGTTACTGCTTTTGTTTCCCTTCATTTCTGTCAGGGTTTGCCTCATGTATTTGGGTGCTCTGCTGTTAGATGTGTATGTATTTCTAATTTTTATGTCATTCTGGTTAGTTGAATCTTTAATCATTATGTAATGTCTTTTTTTTTTTAAGAGAAGGACAGTGAGAGAGAGAGAGAATCAACTTTTATTGAGTTTTTCACATGGCTTTCATTGCTCTGACACTCAGTTGTGTATGTGGATGCTGGGGTTTGAACCTTTGTACTTGCACATGCTGGGCAAGTGCTGTAACTGCTGAGCTCCAGTCCCTGTAATGTCCTTCTTAAAGTCTGTTGTGAGTGAGTTAAAGTCTGTTTTGTCTGATACACGTATGACTACCCTACTGTGTGTGTGTGTGTTTAAGGGAGAAAGAATCAATTTTATTTATTTTTTCATCTGGTTTTTATTTGTCTTAACACTTAGTTGTGTATTTGGTACGGGGGTTTGAACCCTGGTCCTGCCCCATTCTAGGCAGTGGTGCTCTACCACTGAGCCACCTCTCCAGCCTCTACCCTACTGTGTTTTTTTTTTTTAAAGAGAGAGGGGACAGAGTGAGAGAGAGAGAAAGAGAGATTCAATTTTATTTAGTTTTTCATGTGGCTTCTGTTGCTCCAACACTTCATTGTGTATTTGGTGCTGGGGTTTGAACCTGGGTCGTCTTGCATGCCAGGCAGGGAACGTAACTGCTGAGCCACCGCACCAGCCCCCTACTGTGTTTTGATTGCCACTTAATAAGAAATGTCTTATATCTTTTCACTTTCGTTCTTTGTCCTTATGTCTAAAGTAGGTCTCTTGTAGGCAGGATATAGTTGGGATCTCTTTTTATCTGTTCAGCTACTCTGCTTTTGATTGGGGGAGTTTAATCCATTTACATTTAAAGTCATTACTAATACAGAAGCACTTACTATTGCCATTTTGCTAATTGTTCTATGTATTTCTTTTTATTTTGTACCAGTTTTCCTCTCATACTCTTTTGTATTTCCTTGTTTTTTTTTTCTTTTTTTCATCCTTCCTTTTTTTTTTAAGAGAGAATGATTTTTATTTTTTCATCTGGTCTTTGTTTTTGTTTCTTCAACGCTTAGTTGTGTATATGATGCTGGGGTTTGAACCTGGGTCCTTGTGCATGCCAGGCAAGCATTCCAAATGTTGAGCCAAGCATGATTACCTTCTCATTTTATTTTGTTCTCCTTCTTTGTGTTTTTTCTCTGTGGTTTATGTAATCTCCATGGGGATTTCATAAACAGTTTGAACAATTTATTTTAAACTGTTAAGTTCAACTATATGCAAAACTATATACTCCTTTAGATTTCCCTTCCATCTTAATGTTGATTTTACAAATTATATGTTTTGTGTTTTCTGTATTTGAGCATGGTTTTTATAGTTAGTTATTTTTTATGCTTTGATTTTTTAAAAGTTTTACACCAGAATTAAGAGTGATTTAAGTATTACGAGATGGCCTTCTGGACTATAATGTTTCTACTGAGAAATGTACTCGTAGTCTCATAGGAGTTCCATTTGTGTGACTTGCTGCTTTGCTTCTTTCAAGATAATTCTTTAATTTTTGACAGTGATGATAAAGTATCTTTGGTGTGAACCCTTTAGGCTTTTTCTAGTTGGGGTTCTTTGAGCTTATTGAATTTGGTTTTTCATTTTCTTTTTCGTGTGTGTGCGTGTGTGTGTGTGTATGTATGCACGCGTGTGTACTGGTGTATTGAACCCAGGGGGTGCTGTACCACTGAGTTGTATCCCTATTCCTTTTTGTTTTAAGTCAGGGTCTTCCCCCACCGAAGGTGTAGCAGCACATAATCTAGGGGAACCATAGATATGTAGGATGGGTGGTGGAAAGGGGAGAAGTCAGGGGTGAGGGAGAGGGAGGGAGGATAGGGAGGAATGTAGGGAGATAGTCAACAATGTAGCGTACTCTTTATCCCCCTTAGAAGCCAAATAACAAATAATACTTATGTAATCATGTAATACTGGAAAATTCACAAGTGTGTGTGTGTGTGTGTGTGTGTGTGTGTGTGTGTGTAGACATTTATAGCTGTTTTTGGGGAAATATAGAAGAATCAAGAACCTGGGGGGCGGGTATGGGCAATGTGGGAGTGACTCTGAATTTGGGTCAAATACATGCCATATTGTTACTTTATAAGTATTTATGATTTACAACAACTCAACTCCTTAAAAAACAAGCAAACAAGCAAAAAAAAACACCAGGGTCTCCCTAAGTTGCACAGGCTGGCCTTGGTCTTTCAATCTTCCTGCTGGGATTATAGGCATGTGCCCACTATGCCCATCTCCTTTTTCACATTTGGGAAATTTTCAGCTGTTGTTTCTACAAATTTCTTTTTTCCTCACCCTGCTTTTCGTGTTGGAGCTTTGATAGTGAGTATCATATCTGCATTTATTCTGCTAAAGCCGCTGTTGAAACCCTCTTTTGAATTTTTCAATTCAGTTATAGTATTCTTTAGCTCCAAAATATGTTTGGTTATTTTTATTTTTTAAACTCTTTATTGGTATTCAAATTCATGTGTTTTAGTGATTTTTGTGTAGTTGAGTATGTTGTTCTCTGATAGTACGTTGAACTTCTTTAAGATGACCATTTTCTTCATTTGCTTGGCTTTTTTTTCCTTTCTTTCTTTCTTTCTTTTTTTTTTTTGTGTGTGTGTGTGTGTGTGTGCATTTGATAAAGCACCCATCTATTATCTCAACCTTTCCAGACCAGCTTTGTACAGGGATGACCTTTACCAAATGACCTGTCTAGAGATCCTGGGGGCTCCTTAAGCCTTTTATTGGAATGTGTTTTCTCTGGGTGTTTGCATGTTAATTTCCCAGTCAGGGAGGTTTTCAGATTCATCTTTCAGGAGTTTGTGCTTTCTCCCTCTGGTGTCTGTCTGTGAAACTGCAGGTTCTCTGGTGTTGCAAAAGGCTGTTGAGAGTCCTTTGTTCTCCACTGTGCCTAAGCAATCAAAGTATGCTGGTTCTCTGTCACTGCCAGGGTAAGCAAGACAGAAACCTGCACAGTCCACTGAAAAGCTGGAAGGTTGGATGTGTGTTCTGTTTTCTTTCCCTCAGGGGAGAAGCTGAGAACTAGAATATTCCTCCTGATCTTGCTGTCATGTCAGTTTACAGGAAAGGTTATTGTGGTTGTTATGAAATGGCTCTTACTCTTTTCAGTGCAGCTGTTCTTGACTTTGAGCTTGCCTGTTTGTATTACAGCAGGTTTTTGGAGTTCTCACAAACTCCAAAATATTATGTATTGTTGTTAAATTGGTATCCTTAGGGAAAGAAGGTCTTTGCCTCTATTCGGCTATCTTGTTGATATCACTTCCCTTTTACACCCTTTCCTTATGTGGTAAAAGATCTCATTTCCCCTTGTATTTTTCTTCTCATGGAAGACAGCTAGGAACAGCTTTCTCTCTTTTCCTTACTTTTTTCAGGGGTATTTCTTTTAGGAACTATGTTGTCATAGTAGTAGTGTTGGAAGGAAGGAGGTGGAGTTTCTAAAAGTATGAAAATTTTCTTTAGGTTCAAATTCTGATTGCCTTTTAGTAGCCATTTACTTGTGGCAATTGCATAATTTCTTACAATATTACTAAGAAATAGATATCGAGTACCTGTTCTAAACATTGCTAATATTCAGTATTTGGCATAGTATCATCTCATCTACCTGGACAGTACCGATTGA
Organism: Aplodontia rufa; assembly: GCA_004027875.1. Taxonomy (NCBI): domain Eukaryota; kingdom Metazoa; phylum Chordata; class Mammalia; order Rodentia; family Aplodontiidae; genus Aplodontia; species Aplodontia rufa. Next base: position 5,889 of record PVKS010027042.1, on the reverse strand, counting down.
GAGATGTATTTATATTTTAAGTTAAATACTTTAGCAGTAAGCGAAATATAGATGATTTGTTTATATATATAAACCTCTTGATGTTTAAAGCCTTTTCACAAATTTACAAATAACCTCTAAGCAAGACTTACTAAAGATGAGAGATTAGTGAATTTAGTTAGTCTAATAAGTTGGGGGAGGGTTTCTAAGACAAAACAAAACCAAAAACTTGGAAGAATAAGTGTTTAAAAATCTTCTGTTTAGTTACATCAAATTTTAAGCAAAATAGAACTTTTTATTTATAATTATATTGATTCGTAGATTATCCTTGAGAAATCAAGTAGGGAATGGATTTGAATACATAGTAGAAACCCTGATAATTTGTGTAGGTTTTTATAGCATCAGGCTATTGCTTAAACAAAAAAAATCAAGCATAATTTTTTTTTTTTAAACAGGGAGAGAGTGAGTGAAGGAGAGAAGCACTTTTATTTATTTTTTCATATGGTTTTTGTTTTTCCAACGCTTAATTGTATATTTGGTACTGGGGTTTGAACCCAGGTCCTTGTACACCCCAGGCAAGCGTTCTAATCGCTGAGCCACAGCTCCAGCCCCATCAAGTATGCTTTTAAAAATACTTGTTATTTGCAAACATTAAATGCATGTTTTAACTTTAGGGTATAGTTTAAAAAATATATATATATATAAAATATAAAATAAATAAAATATATATATGCCATGATATACCTGACTAATATTAAACTATTTACTTATATTCTCTTTTTATCTTATTCCCCTTTAGGTTGGATGGAGTACTGCTCGTGATTATTACACATTTTTATGGTCCCCTATGCCTGACCATTATGTGGAAGGATCAACAGTTAATTGTGTATTAACATTTCAAGGTAAAGACTGAAAACTGTAGAATTTGACAAGACCAGATGTCTTATTGCTAAAACATTTTACCTCATTATATAAATGATCTGTTTAGGCATATCTGGGTATCAGAACTAAACTAGTATCTTGGTTAGCAGAAGTCACAGTAGTGAAAATATAAAGTATAGGTTGCATGATATTGTAATAGACATTTAGAAAATCTTTATTAACATTTCATTGAAGTTTGGATTTCTTTCTAGATCTTCACTTTTGATGTTTGTTTTAAATGAGATAAAAATACTATTATCAGTTTTAGAGGTGGGAGGCATAAAATGTTGATCAGTGGGTACTAAATTGCAGTTAAATAGGAGTAAGAAATTTTGTTGTGCTATTATTTCACAGTAGGGAAACAATTATATACTATATTTCACAAATACAAGAAAAAGGTTGCAGTGTTTTTGCTACAGAGTGATGTTTGAGGGGATAGATATGTTTAACCTAATTACACAATGTGTACATGTATCAAAACATCACTTAGCAACTAATTAAAGTGTGTAATTTTTGTGTATTTTGTATCAGTTAAAAATAAATTTAATTAAAAGTGACCTTGTTTGCAAAGAAAAGAATGTGGCAAATTAAAGGTAAGGAAAGTAATCTAGATGAAAACCACCAAAATGGTTAACAGGATTCTAACAAGTGAAGGTTCTTATAAAATAGATATAAATGAATAAGAAAATTCATTCCTATCCTAGTTTGGCATTGCTACAGATTTTTAAAAATACTCTTATTCAGATATTTCTGTCATATGCCACATGATGGATCAACCTTGAAGACATCATGCTAAATCAAATCAGCCAGTGACAAAATGACAATTACTGTATGATTCCACCTAAGACAGGTTCATAGAGAGAAAATTGAATGGTGATTGCCAGGGCACAGTGAAAGAGAGGAGGGATACAGAGTTGTTAATTTATTAGATTTAGACTTTTAGTTTTGCAAGATAAAAAGAGTTCTGGAGATGAATACTGGTGATGGTTTTATAACAACATGAATGTACTTAACACTAAAGTGTATACTTTAAAATGATTAAAATATTAAATTTGTGGTTTTTACCATAATAATAAAAAATGGGAAAAATGTTTTTATTCAGAAACATCAGAACTTTTGCAGAGTGATTTTGTATTGTATTTATACTGATTGTGGGTTGAATTAAATTAAGTTCTTAGCCTTTTATATGCTATGGACTCTTTTTGGTCTGGTTATGTTTTGGACTCTGTGTCAGAATATTTTAAAATATGTGAAATAAAGTGCGTAAAATTGCCAAGAAAATTGATTATATTTAAATAGTTAAAATATTATAGGAGCAAATTTGTGATATGTTAATGTGTGCTCTAATATTTGTGTTAAGATGTACTGGCAGATTTAATAATTGTCATAATTTCAAAGTAAGGTAGCACTTAGATACTTAAAACAGTTGTCCTGTTAACATATATATTTAAAATTTAATTACAATAATAACATTAATGATAGAAATCACACACCGATAACTGTGTGACTTGTATATATTAATCATCAAAGGACTTGCAAAAATTATAGGTGCTAGTAAAAATAGAGTTGTAATGCTTTATACTTGTTAAGAGAGTATCAACCTATTTTTTAAGTGCATCATAGATGGGGCTTATAGGTACAATTGTTTCCATACTTAACTATAATTTAGAATTACCTGGGAGGTTGAAGACATGGAGATACTTAAATTCCACCTTCAAAGATTGTGACTTAAGTCATCTAGGGTATGGCCTGGATTTTGAAATTGTTAGATCATCAAGTGATCGTGATGTGTAGAACCACCACTGGTGTAGTAGATAGTTTCATCAAATTTTATTAACATGTAATTGACATGGTCTTGTCTAAATTAAAATTATATCGGGCAATATCTGGCTTGGATTCGGTAACATGCAAAGCAGACTTCTAAATAACTAGGTTCAGATTAATCAGATGGTTTAATTTGCTTTTAAATTAAAAATGTTTTTTGGGGGAACAGTTTTGAGTTTATAGAAAAAAACTAGTGAAATGTACAAAGCTCCCTTGTAACCTCTTGCCCCACCAGTCCCTGGTTTATTTTTTTTTAACATCTTGCGTTATATGATATTTGTTCCAATTGACGAACCAATATTGACAGTTGTTAAGTTCATAGTTTACATTACATTTGCATTTCATTCTTTGTGATGTCTGTTCTATGGATTTTGAGGAGTGAAGACACATACCTACTATTGCAGTATCACAGAAAATATCTCTGCTGCCCAAATCCCTAGGTTTCACCTATTCCTCTCCTTCCCTCCCTGCAAACTCCTGGCAGTCACTGATGTTTTCACTGTTGCTGTAATTTTATGACCTTTTCAAATGTCATGTAATTGGAATCAGAGTGTGTAACTTTTTCACATTCATTTCTTTCAGTTCGCAATATGCATTTAAAAGTTCCTCCAGGTCTTTCAGTGGCTCTGTTTCTTAAATCTCTGAATATTACTGCATTTTATGGATATATCACCGTTTTCCCCCCACCCTGTGCTCAGGATTGAACCCAGGGCTTTAAGCATTGTAGAACATGCACTCTACCACAGAGCTGCATTCCCTGCTCTTTAAGTTTCTTTATCCATTCATCTAATGAAGGACACCTGGCCTAATCCAAGTTTTGGCAGTTATGAATAAAACTTTTGTAAACATCCCTGTGCAGGTTTTGTGTGGATGTAAGTTTTCAGCTCATTTGGGTAAATACCGAAGGAGTGTGTTTGCTGGATTGTATGGTAAGGGTATGTTTAGTTTTTTAAGAAATTTACAAGCTGTCTTCCATTGTGATTTTATCATCTTGCATTCCCACTGACAGTGAATGCTTTACGTCCTCAGCATTGGATTTTGGTGGCCTGTGCTTTAATTTTTTTTTTTTTTAATTTTGTCTTTGTTGTTTGTATGATTTTTATATATTGATGTGTTTCTTAGTTATTTGTGTGTTTGTATATTTGTAGCTTTTTGTATGAATTGGCAGTGTGACCACATGTATACAAAAATTTCCCTTATGTTCTGTGCCAAAAAACAAATGTTCAGAGAATAAAATTTGTAATGCAGTATGGGCAAGGATTTAGGTTGATTTTTTTTTTTGGCCTAGGGGTAACTCAGTGGTAGAGTGCTTGCTTAGCATGTGTGTGAGGCCCTGGCTTTAGTCCCCAGCACCACCCTACCTCATTGTAGAATGAGACATGTAAATAACATACGTAATGTATTTTTTAATACCCAGCCTTTTTAAAAAGATGGTCAAATTTAAGTGTGTGCTGGAACTGATTTTGTTACATTTTGTGTTTTTTCTTTAAAAGTATAGAGTTGTTTCGTTTCCCCACCCCTCCTAGTACCAGGGATTGAAGCCAAGGGTGCTTAAACAGTGAGCTTCATCCCCCACCTTTTTTGAGACAGGTCTAAGTTGCCTAGGACCTTGCAAAGTTGTTGAGGCTGGCTTTGCACTTTCTATCCTCCTTCCTTAGTCTCCCTTTACTCATTTTTATTCTGATTTATTTTTTTCTTAAAAATAAGTTACTGAGTTGGTTCTGGTGATTAATGAATTTATTAATGACTTAGTGAAAAGTTTAAAAGTGTTTTAAACAATATCCAATTTGTTTCTATTTATACCTTAAAAACATTTTTGTGAGAGCCAGGCATAAATGTAGTATAAGTTTTTGAAGATCCAACTATGTTTTTAGTTTGTATTTTGAAACTCAGAAATAAAAGCTGCTTTCTACCTAGAAAGTTTTTTGTTTCCTAATTTTATAAGAAAGTCATGAGGGTAGAGTCATGGGAAAACTTAGTCATAGACTATTTAGAACTAAGAGATTTTTAAAGGACAATCCAAAATCACTGTGCTGGTTTTTATGGATGAGTCTTTAGAATTCTGAAAGGCACATCTCCAAGCAACAAAGAATACCTTAAAATGATTGTTTTCTTAAATGGACCCTAAGTTCTAATCAAGAGTACAAAATTTGACTCAATATTTGGTTTTTACTTTTTCTTGTTTCATTTTCAGCATTACTAATCAGATAAGTTTCTAGACAAATATCTTTACATTGCAGCTCTAAATAGTTATATCTAACTCAAATGGCGTTTGAACCATAGTTTTAGTGGATTATCAGCGAGATTTTTGTTTTTTAGAATATCAGACTTTGAATATCTAGTTTTGTAGAATTTCTAAAGTCATGATACCAAGAGCTAATTTTTCAGAGTATTTTTGTTTACTAAAGTTTTTTATATAAGACTTGTGGCAATTTGGATACTTATTCTGCTATGGATTATTAAATTTAGCAGTAGATATCAGGAAGTACGATTTTAAAAAACATTTCGCCAGATGTACTATGTGATTTTTAAAAAACTTTATTGGAAGTAATTTTAGATATCAATAAAATTTGCAAAAATAACATGCAGAATTTCTTTTTATCCTTGGCCCAGTATTTCCTAGTGTTAAGGTCTAAGAGATGAAAAAATTGGATATGTTTGAGGAGGAAGGAAGAGTCATTTTGATGTATACATTTGTGAACAACAGAAGGCAAAGACGTGTCCTCTATGGGTGCTAATAACAGTGTGAGGAAGGAGATGACTAGTATTATTAAAGTAAGTTGAAGTAATACTAATTTTGTCATAGCAGGTTTAATAATTTTTGTTGTCTTGTTTGTTAAACACCTCTTAGGATATTACCTTCCAAATGATGATGGTGAATTTTATCAGTTCTGTTATGTTACCCATAAGGGTGAAATTCGTGGAGCAAGTACACCTTTCCAGTTTCGAGCTTCTTCTCCAGTTGAAGAGTTGCTTACTATGGAAGATGAGGGAAATTCTGACATGCTGGTAGTGACCACAAAAGCTGGCCTTCTTGAGGTTGGTATCGACATTAAGAGTATATGTTGACTGGCATTTTAAGAGCTTTCAGGTTACGTAAGAGTCCTCACAAAAATCAAGTGGCTTTTTTTTTTTTAACTAAAATAATTTTTAAAAAAATGGTCA
>PVKS010027041.1:0-27930 GCA_004027875.1 Aplodontia rufa | reverse complement strand
CCAAACTCACAAATAATCCAATCGATAAATGGGCTAAAGAACTCAAAAGGAACTTCTCTCCAGTGGAAGTCCAGAAAGCCCAAAAATATATGAGAAAATGCTCTACATCATTAGTTATAAGGGAAATGCAAATCAAAACTTCAATGAGATACCACCTCACTCCTGTTAGAGTAGCAAAAATAAAGAATACAAACAACGACAGATGCTGGAGGGGCTGTGAGAAAAGAGGAACACTGTTACACTGCTGGTGGGACTGCAAACTGGTTCAGCCACTATGGAAAGCTGTATGGAGAATCCTCAAAAAATTAAGGATGGAACCACCTTATGATCCAGCTATCCCACTCCTGGGAATTTTCCCAAAAGAGTTAGAATCAGCGTATTATAGCGATGTGGCTTCATCAATGTTTATAGCAGCTCAATTTACTATAGCTAGACTATGGAACCAACCCAGATGCCCCTCACTCAACGAGTGGTTACAAAAACTTTGGTACATGTATACTATGGAATACTACTCGGCCATTAGAGAGGACGATATTATGGCTTTTGAAATCGAATGGATGGAGATGGATAGAATTATGCTTAGTGAAGTCTCCCAAGCTCAGAGACTCAAGGGCCGAATGGTTTCTCTCATCTGTTGATGTTAGAATTTCTGGAGAAGCAGTAGGGCAGATGGCTAACCTAACAAAACTGCAAATTGAATGACTTTCAGAGTAATAGGGGGATGGCTCTCTAGGATACTTGGAGGTGTAGGGAGGGGGGTGGGTATATGAAGAACTCATAGGAGTCTGGAGATTGGAAAGATGGGGGAACCATCCCAGAAGCCGATGTCATTCCTCCACGAGCTACCCATTTAACCCCTGAGTTCTTCAGGTGGAAACTGCAACAGGTAAAACCCAAGGTGGTCATCCATGTTTTGGCATTACCCCTGGATAACATAGTGTATATACATTGATTGCTACTGTTTTGATAATGTTTCCCCCTCAACTGTATCTCTATATACTTCTAATAAAAAAAATAAATAAAGTTGGTCTTGAACTTGCAATTCTCCTGCATTGGCCTCCCAAGTTACTGGTATTATTACAGGGCTGTGTCACTTCATCTGGCTTCCTTGCAATTTTAAAAATTACTTTTTTAAGCTATTTATATAGTTGTTATCCTGAGGATTATAATTAGCATCTTGAAAAACCAGTTAAATTTAGTTTAATATTAACTGAACATCAGTACTCTATAAAAGCTTTGATTCATTTTCTTTTTCTTTTTTGCAATTTGTTGTCATAAAATGACCTTTTTATACATAATATATCCATAAGCAGCAACCTATAACTATTTCTTTAGATCATTATATTTTAAACCAGGCAGTTTTTTTTAAAGAGAGAGATGAACAGTGAGGGAGAGAGAAAGAAATAATCAAATCAATTTTTATTTAGTTTTTCATGTGGCCTTTGTTGCTCTGACACTACATTGTGTATGTGGTGCTGGAGTACGAATCTACATCCTGGTGCATACCAGGCAAGCATCATAGCCACTGAGCCACTGCTCCAGCTCAACCAGGCAGCTTTTAAAAGAAGATGCAAACAAAAATATATTTATCTACTTTTCTATTTGCATGTTTAGTTATAGTCACCAGTTTTTTGCATGTATATTTGTTTCTTTCAAATATCCTTTTATGTCCATCTAAATTAATCTTTTCATTATATCTTTTAGGGTAGATCTGCTAATGATGGATTCTTTTGGTTTTTGTTTATCTGGGAAAATTGCACATTTTTTATTTTACAGGGTAGTTTTGTTGGATATAGAATTTGTGTTCAACACTTTTTTTCATTTATTACTTTGAATATGTATTTCCATGTCTTCTGACCTTCAGGGTTTCAATGAGAAATCAGCTGTCACTCTTATTGAGGATCCTTTGTAAATAATTTGATGCTTCTTTTTTGCTACTTTCAGGATTCTTATTGTCTTTGGGCTTCAACAGTTTGATTATGGCAAATCTAGGTGGGAATTACTTTGAGCTTATCCAGCTTAGGACTTTGTTTCTTGGATGTGCAGATGACTGCTTTTCATCAAATTTGGAAAGATTTTTTGGCCACTATTTCTTCAGATATTTTTCTGCCCTCTAGTCTCTCTTCCTTGCTTCTGGGACCCCAGTATATGTGTGTTGCTGTTTGATGGTGTCCCATGAGTCTCTGAGGCCGTGTTGATTTTTCTTTATTGTTTGTTCTTTCTGCTTCTCAGACTGGGTGACTCCACTAGCATATCTTCAAGCCATTGATTCTTTCCTTCTTCTGTTCAGCTCTGTGGCTGAGTCTCTCTTGAGACCTTATTCATTTTAATTATTATAATTCTAAACTTCAGAACTTCTCTTTGGTCCTTTTAAAATAATTACTATGTCTTTAATGATGTCATCAATTTTATGAGATATCATTTTAATACTTTAGTTTTCTAGACATGTTTTTCATATGTTTTCAATGTATGTCTAGTGGGTTCAATTTTGGGCCCTGTCAGAGATAGTTTCTATTATTTTCTTTCCCCTCTCCCTCTATAAACATATTTTCTTATTCATTTGTATGTCTCAAGTTTTGTTGCTGAAAACTGGACATTTTAAGCAATAGAGGGTGGTGATCTGGAAACCAGCTTCTTCTACCTCTCCAGGGATTTTTTTTTTTTTTGAGAGAGAGAGAGTGAGAGAAAAAGAGAAAGCTAGTTTTATTTTTTCATTTTTTTCCCCTCCACTTAGTTGTATGTGTGGTGTTGGGGATTGAATCTAGGTCCTCATGCATGCCAGGTGAGTGCTCTACCACTGAGCTACCTCTTCAGCCCCCAGGCATTTTTAAAATTATTTATTTATTGGTGCATCAAAGTCTTACACAGTGAACGGATTCATTGTTACACATTTGTTCCATGTATGACTCATCTGTGAACACATTATGTATGACAATGTGACTTGGAATCCAATCCTTACCCAGAATTTTCACTCCTGATCACCAGCCCTCCACTCTGCTATCTCTTATCTCTACTGTACTTCCCCAGTTACCTATATAAATATATATACATATATAATTTTTTGAATTTTCTAATTTTAAATGCCTTCATGAGTATCATTCAGCATCTCAGGGGAGTAAAATATACTATACAGTATTTATAAACCTCCTTTTCCCTTCCCATCCTTTCTCCTCCTCTCCACCCCGTTCAAAGCTACACTTCCTTTATATCATATGTTTCTCTGATTTTGGTGAGTCTAATATATAAACTTAACTATTTTTCACCCTATCTTTTGTTTTACTCTATCTTCCACATATGAGATAAAACATCCACCTTTTGAGTCTGAGTGTGTCTAATTTCACTTAGCATAATTTTTTCCATTTCAATTCTTTACCCACAAAGGTCATGATTTTATTATTTTTAATAGATGAGTAGAACTCCATTGTTTGTGTATGTGGTGTGTGTGTGTGTGTGTGTGTGTGTGTGTATCACAGTTCTGGGGTCCATTCATCCAGTGATGGGCATCTGGGTTGTTTTCATAATTTCGCTATTGTGAGTTGTGTTGCTATAAACATTGATGTAGCAGTGTCGCTCTAACATGCTGATTTTATTTCTTCTGGGAAAATATCCAGGAGTCCCTCCATGCGTTTTTGCCATTGCTGCTGCTGCTGTTGCTCTTTGTTTAGTGACTTTGCTGGAATAATTCCATAAAGTTTCCAGTTTTATTTTCTGTGACCTTGGGAATCACTGCTTGGTGGTTTTAGGTGTCAGCTAATATTTGGACAGAGATTTCCTTAAATGTCCACAACCAGTAAGTCTAGCAGTTGCTGAGGCTTTTGTGTGGGGGGCTATAAAGCCAACACACAGGCCATTTACTGCTCTGCCTTATCTTTCATTTGTTGCCTGAGAAGAGCCTCAAGTTCTGCTTGGATGAGTGCCCAGGGCCTTCTGAGATCTTCCCTAAGCATGCGTTTATCTCTGGACCATGCGCACAGTCCTAGATTCTCAGAAATATATGAGAACTTTTAAAAACTCTTCATGAGCAGTGCATTCTTCAGCTTTTGGTTTTAACTTTTTTAGGTAGCTTGCTGTTTTCTCTAAGTCTCACTGCTTCAAACAAATGTGACATTAAACAATTGCCACATATTATTTTTGATAAATATACCTGGGCAAAAGGCTGTTTTATTGTTAAATGACAGAGGTCTGAATAACGTCAAATATAGATAAGCTGTACAAGGGAGGCTTCAAGGCAACAGCTAGACAAGTCACATAAAGGCAATTCTCTAGAATTTGGGTGTTGTAGAAGCATCTACTATTTTGGTCACCTCCAATGAATTTCACCATGCCATTGATTTTTTTTTTATTAGATGGCTATAGAGATACAATTGAGGGGGAAGCATTACCAAACCATCAACAGCCAATGTATATATACTTAGTTATCAAGGGCTAATGCCAAATCATGGATGCCCAGCTTGGGTTTCCCCTGTTGCTGTGTCCCCCAGAAGAACTCTTGCTTTAAATGGGTATCTCATGGAGGAATGACGTCTGCTTCTGAGATGGTTCCCCCATATTCCCACTCTCCAATCTCCTAGGAGTTCTTCCTACACCCTCTCCCCTCCCCATCCCCCTCCCTACACCTCCTAGAAACCTAGGGAGCCATCCCCCTATTGGGTTGAGAATAATACTATTTGAAGTTATTGTTAGCTTAGCTGTCTAACATATTGCTTCCCCATGTATTCTAGCTTCCACAGATAAGAGATACCATTCGGCCCTTGAGTCTCTGAGATTGGGATACTTCACTGAGCATAATTCCTTCCATCTCCATCCATTTGGCTGCAAAAGCCATAATATTGTCTTCTCTAATGGCTGAGTAGTATTCCATTGTGTATAAGTACCAAAGTTTTTGTATCCACTCATCGAGTGAGGATGCCACATGATTTTTACCAGTAGGACTGTTGGTTTTCAACGTTACAGTGAAAATGTGGAAGGGGGAATGAAAATAGGGCAAAGTTGAAATGTCACAAAGGCTGTTGTTTTTACTGGTATTTGGCTGTTTTCCTTAAACCCTCCCTAGATTGCTGCAACTCTGATTAGTCTGAAATGAGCTTCTAATGCTGTGAAAAAACACAGGAGAAAATCAACTTAAAGTAGAAAGATTTATTTTGGCTCATGGTTTCCGAGGTTATAGTCCGTTCACTAGGCCTCACCTCCTAAAGGTTCACCACTTTCCAATAGCGCTATCAGCTGGAGACTGTGCTTCTAACACATGAGCTTCTGGCGGACACTCCAGCTCCAAACTATAACAGCAACACAGTTCTTTTTCTTTACTTTTCCACATTTTCACTGGGGCATTATGATTGTATATATTGATGGGATTTGTTGTTACATATTTGTATGTGAATACAATATACCAATATAATTTGGCCAGTATCATTCCCCAGCACTTCCCCGTCCCGTCCCTCCTCCAACACCCTGTTCCCTTTTTTCTGCTGATCGCCCTTTGATTTTCAGTTCTGAAAAATTGTTTTCTACAACTTTTTGCTAGTGCTCCCTCTACTTTTATGCAGAACAGGATTCTAACCTCTTAGAATCTCACTTCGTTATTATATTGATGCACTTCTGTATTTTCTGTTTGACAGCTTTTGTCTGGAACTTATTTAGAATAGAATTGTGACATGGGAACAGAATTGCTATCTGGCACAGGAAGGGAGTAAAGAGATCAAAATTGGGACAGAGTAGAAATGCCACCTCTCAAAAGGGGCCAGTGACAGAGGCACCTTCAGGTACCACTGGAAATACATAATAAGAAAGTACATGGTTCTAGGGGTGAGAACCTGAATAGAGGAAAATATTACCAAATGTTTATTTAAAAGAAACACAAAACAAGGATGTATAAAACATTTTTGGTAGCACACAATATACTTCATTTAATCTTTACAAAATATTTATATATAAAAGTCTTTGAAAATTAAACTTTATCAGAGAAATTTTATTTTTTTAAAATTTTTTATTTGTCTTACATATTGGAGGGGATTGTTGTTACATAATGACGTATTCATGGATTTTGACAAACTGCGTTAAGGCTGATCCTAGTCTAGTATCTCCTCGCTTTGTCCACTCCCCACTCTCGTATCTCCTGTGTTAAAGATAAAAATAAGCATATATATGTGTATTAATTTTTGAAATTTCTGAGTTTCTCTGCCTGCCTGTGTATAGTTGGGCTTCTCATGGAAGTTGAACGCTTCCAGTTACATTGATAACCCCCCTAATCCCTCCCTTCCTCCCTGCCTCCTCCTTTCTCCTACAACCTTCATAGTTATGGTTCCCCCCTGCTTATGTGAAATTTCACCTATGTTGAGCTCATTTTTTAAGTGTAGCTAACTTTCACCCTTAGATTCTACTCTAGCTACCACATATGAGAGAAATTGCAAAGTTATGAGAACACTAACAAACCCCCAGCTTACTTTTACCTCAACTCAGCAATTAACAGCATTTTTAATCTTCCTCTCAAACTGTTTTTCTGTTTGCTGACTTACTTTAAGGCAAATTACCTCCATTCCCATTTAAACATTCTAAGTGAGAAAAATATTAAAAATGTTTTTCTAGATCTTACAGATAAAGGATCATATTGTCAGCAGAAAGTGAAAGTTTGACTTCCTCTCTTCCTATTATTATCTCTTTGATTTCCTTCTCTTTCCTAACTGTCTCGGCTAGGGTCTCAAGAACTATATTGAATAAAAGTGGTGAGAGTGGACAGCTTTGTCTTGTTCCTGAGTTTAGAGGAAATGCTTTCAGCTTTTCTCTGATTAGTATTATACTAGCCTAGGGTTTGGCATATATAGCCTTTACATAGTTTAGATAAGTTACTTTGATCCCTATCTTCTCTAGAGTTTTGAGCATAAAAGGGTGCTGAATTTTATCAAAGGCCTTTTTGGCATTAGTAGAGATGATCATATGGTTTTTGTCCTTAATTCTGTTTAAGTGATGAATTACATTAATTGTTTTGCATATGTTGAACCAGCCGTGCATACCTTGCAAATGCTGGAAGAAAAGTGAGGACCAGCACTCCAGCATTCGGGAGTAGGAAAAGTCTTTCTCAACACATAACCTAAAATGAAAGAAGTAGAGTCAAAAATCAGTAAATGAGGTGTCATAAAGCTAAAAAGCTTTTGCACAGCCAATGAAATTATTAAAATTGTCAAGAGACTTCCAACAGAATGGGAGAGAATCATGGTCTGTGATTCTTCTGACAGGGGACTAATATCCAGAATTTACAAAGTCCTCAAAAATCTCAACCTCAAAAACACTAACAACCCAATCAATAAATAGGCCAAAGAGCTAAATAGAAGCATCTCAGTAGAGGACATTGAGCTAGCCAATGAATACATGAGAAAGTGCTCTAAATCACTAGTAATCAGAGAACCGCAAATCAAAACTACATTAAGATTTCATCTCATGCCAATCTGATTGGCAAAAATGAAGAAAATAAATAATAATAGATGCTGGAAGGGTTGTGGAGAGATAGGTACACTAGCACACTGTTGGTGGAACTGCAGACTGGTACAGCCTGGAAAGCAGGGTGGAGAATCCTCAAAAAAATAGGGTTGAACCCACCATATGATCCAGCTATCCCTGTCCTGGTATTTTTCCAGGGGAGTTGGAATCAGCTCACTACAGTGACACAGCAAAAATCTATGTTCACAGCAGCTCAATTTACAATAGCTAAATTATGGAACCAACCCAGATGCCCCTCACTGGATGAACGGATCCAAAAACTGTGGTGTACATACATACCATGGAGTTCTACTCAGCAGTTAGAAACAATGATATTACAGCCTTTGACGGTAAATGGATGGCTATGGAAGAAATCATGTTCAGTAAAGTTAGCCTAACCCAGAGAGTCAAGGGTCAAATGTCTTCACTCATCTGTGGAGGCTGGAGCTAGACCCAGACTTGTGTGAAAGGTGTTGTATTAGACCCAGCAAAGGTGTAGTAACGCATAACCTAGGGCATTCATAAAGATGCATTGGGAAGAATGGGGGAGAGGGCAGCCCAGGAGGGGTAAGGGTGGGATCTAGAGGGTAAATCTAATTTAAGAATATATATATATATATATATATATATATATAATATATTGTTACTTTGGATGCATTTTGCTTGTACAATAACTAAATTTCTTAATAAAAAATAAAGAGAGAAGGAAAAATGTTTTTCTGAATGAGGATATTTAAACAATGCTTGTAGCAATCATGTAATTATTTCTTCTAAGACAGCAATGATTGACTGCCATAACATTGCTTCTAATAGACATTTGAATGCCTTTCAGGTAGAAGAATAAATACTTAAGATCAATAAGTTTTAACACAATGTGAAATAGTCATAGTTCCAAGATGGAATGGATTGTCTTAGAAGTCAGCATATTCCTCTATGTGATGATTTGCAAAAAGAAGTTCAGTGACACAAGGCTGGGGTTATCAGATAAAAATTCTGGTATCTGAAAATTGACTATGTGGGTGTTTATATATTTTATTAATAAAATATTGAACTATTTTATTATTACACATTTTATTCTTGAGTTTTTTTTTTTTATAAAGGGAGAGGGACAGTGAGAGAGACAGAGAAAGAGGGAAACAACTTTATTTAGTTTTTCATGTGACTTAGTTGCTCCAACACTTAGCTGTGTACATGGTGCTGGGGTTCGAACCCGGGTCCTCGTGCTTGCCAGGCAAGCGCCAAAACCACTGAGCCTCTGCTCCAGCCCTACATATTTTAAATATCCACAAAAATATAGAGAATAGGTCCATATACCTTTATATCCTTATTATTTAGAGCATATCACATTAGCTTCAAAAATGCCTTTTTTCCTTTTCTTTACTCAAGTATTTAAGTCCATGCTCAGATATCATTCAATATTATCCCAATACACCTCAATATACATCTCTGAAATGTTTGAAGTTTTTTAAATAAATGATTTTTAGAAACCACTTTATTGAGGGACTTTGTCCATTATAGATGTCACAGAAAGTAGGTAGTTATAAAGAAAGCAAAGAATGAGTCCATCCTATATGAAATCCTATATGGAGGAGGAATTAGATGATACAAATAAAAAATTGTGAAACACATGCTACCATTCTCCATCAAGTCAACACATCAAGATAGAAAATACCCCTGGTCTTTATCAACTTCTTTATGTATTCCCAACGTATTATCTCAAAGAAATAACATATGTTTTATTACATTTAACACCTATTTCAGTTTAGCTATAAATTTTAATGCTCAAAAAATAAAAAGTATGAAGTTCTAGATAAAGTTTTATTTTTCCTAATATTTATGTTTGAGTTCAAGTTTAAACTAACTGCCAAAAGAATTTCATAAAAGTGCTGTTGTCTGGCCATTGAAAAGGAGTGATGGTAGACTCAGACTCAAGCTGTTTTCCTAAAGATCACAGATCTGGCCCCTTTCAAGTCTCCTGCCTGTACACAAAGACCTCTCTCAGGCTGGGCTAGCGTTGACTATAGGCACTTCTTCCTTGTATACAGCGATTTAGGGGAAGTATAAGAGTTCAATTCTTTGCAGAGGATAGATATCACCTTCTTTTAATGCAATTATTAGTACATAAAAATATTTTTAATGCCTGTGAAGATAGCTGCTGAATATATCTCTTCTCTGAGAACTGCTCCTAAGTCTCCACAAAAGTGCAGCTGAGGTATCAATGCTCCCAAGGAAAGATGCTGTCCCTTGAACGATGCTGACTATGCTTGTTGGATTACCAAAGACCAGCCCTAGGTTCAGCTGGGTAGTGACTTGGAGTTGGGATTCAAAGATGACCTATTAATTTCTGCCTGTGGACATGACCAGTAAATGTATCCCAGAGAGCTAGGTTGGACACTTGCCCCATGCAAGGAGAAGGTGAAAAGTGGGCAGTAAAGACAGAACAAAAAAGATAACTGAGATGCACTGAAGAAGTTATGAGAAACGGAGTGTGAGGGATAGCCTGGATTCCTCTAGGATTTTCAGTTCTTGTTGCAGTAATTTGATATGTTTTGTTGCTCCATGACTCTGCAAGGGAACTCAGTAACTTTCCAATAAACACATTTCTTTTCTTCCACAAGTCAATTTGAGTTTTTATCAATTACATGCAACCAAAAGAACCCTGACTAAGACAGTTTGCCTATACTTTAGAGGAAGATGGAAAAACTCCAAATGTCAATTGTATATAGTTGTGAACAGTAAGTTTCAAATAGGCTTTTTGAAAGTCAAGTTGTTTTTATTTTTCCAGTGAAACCACTAATCTTCTCTCATTTAGGCGTTGTCAATAAATGCACTTATATCTATTCCTTTGAGATGAGATTCTCAGTGTTGTCAGTAAAGTCAATGGGAAGCAGGTTGTTGATCCAAACTCCTTTTCCTCATGGTGACATGAAATGATATAAATTAAAAATGATACCCCACGCAGGGTCTCACTGAATTAAACCCTATTTTTATTAAGATGCCAAGTCCAACAAAGTAAGATGAAACTTCCTGACAGAATAATGGGCAGATCTCCCTTCCTATGAATTGGTAGTCATTTTTTCTAGTGCAAAGAGATGCTGATTCTTTTTTATCTGTATAATTTTTTAAACAAGGGGATGTTTTATCCCAATGGAAGAATACTGTCTTGAAGCTCAAACCAAACCTGCAATTCTAAAGCTTATAAGAACTGACAGGGACAAAATTGATGTCACTAAATTCCAGGGTTCAATGTTTTCTCTTTTATTTCAGAATTAGTATTACCTTATCATTTTTAGATTTCTTCTTTTGGGGAAAGAGCTTTTTATTAAAACAGTATTCTATTAAGAGTAGCTGCTTATAGCAATAGATTCTCTTTCATGATTTCCAAAGGGAAATTAGATTCTGTCTGGCTTTGCAAGTTCACTTCCTAGGAAAGCCTTTATTTTTTTCCTCTACGAAAGCAGAGCACTTTTTCTATCTAAAAAGCCAGGACCCAGATTGGTGCGCTGGAAGGAAGCAAGCACTGCATGGGTATGTGCACATCACAAAAGTTTTAGAAATTCATTGCTTGCTCATTGAATGAGAGCAGCAGACACGTATTGAACAGTAGCTATTTTCAAGCACTTACATCTCATTTAACTCTCACAATCAGAAGGACTGTTAAGTCCCATGTTACCAGTGGGAAAACTGAGGCACAGAGAGTTTATGTAACTTGCTGAAGATCTGTCAGTGGCAGAGCTGAGCTCTGAACCCACACTATTGGAATCCTAAGCTTTTATTGAGAATCTTCATGTGCCAGGTGTGGGCACTAAAGCTCACACCTGTATTCCCAGGAACTTGGGCAACTGAGGCAAGAGGATTGCAAGTTGGAAACCAGCCCTAGCAATTTAGCCAGACTCTCCGTCAAAATCAAAATTAAAAAAGGTTGGAGATGTAGCTCAGTGGTAAAGTATCCCTGGGATTCATCCCTAATACTCTTCAACCCTTCCCCTTGCAACTCCCCCCAAATAATCACTGTGCTATGGGACCTCCTAAGTGCTCGTTGCTTTACATACCCTGTCGCTAATATTTAAAAAAAAAACACAACAAGATTAGGTTGTTTGCATTTTTGTAGTTGAGGTTTTTGTAGATTCTGGATATGGGTCCCCTATTTGAGGACTCATAGCCCATGATTCTCTCCATTTCCGTAGGAAACCTCGGGACTCTTTTGATTGTTTCCTTGGCAGTGCAAAAGCTTTTTAGCTTTATGGCATCCCATTCATTGATTTTTGACTTTACTTCCTTCGCTTTAGGAGACATGTTGAGAAAGTCTTTGCCTACTCCCAAATGCTGAAGTGTTGGACCTAATTTGTCTTCCATCAGTTGCAAGGTAGCTGGTTTAATTCCCAGCATCTTGATCCATTTTGATTTGATTCTCATGCAAGGTGAAAGATATGGGTCTAATTTCAACTTTCTGCAAGTGGCTGTCCAGTTTGTCCAGCACCATTTGCTGAAGAGGCTGTCTCTCCTCCATGTAATATTTTGTCCCCCTTTGTCAAAAATCAGTTGTTTAAAGATTTGAGGGTTTGTTTCAGGGTCTTCTATTCCATTCCATTGGTCTTCTTCCCTGTCTTGATACCAGTACCATGCTGTCTTTGTTACTACAGCTCTGTAGTATAGTTTTAGATCTGGTACAGCAAAACCACCTGTTTCATCTTTCTTGCTAAGTATTGTTTTGGCAATTCTAGGTTTCTTATTGTTCCAAATGAATTTGAGAATTGTTTTTTCTATGTCCGTAAAGAACAACATAGGTATCTTTATAGGGATAGCATTAAATCTATATAAAGCTTTCGGTAGAATGGCCATTTTTATTTATATACACAAACAACCCAATCAATAAATGGGCCAAAGAGCTAAATAGAAACTTCTCAACAGAGAACATTGATCAAGCCAATGAATGCATGAGAAAGTGCTCTAAATCACTAGTAATCAGAGAAATGCAAATGAAAACTACATTAAGGTATCACCTCATGCCAGTCAGAATGGCAAAAATGAAGAAAATAAACAATAATAGATGCTGGAGGGACTGTGGAGAGATAGGTACACTAGCACACTGTTGGTGGAGCCGCAGACTGGTACAGCCCCTCTGGAAAGCAGTGTTGAGAATCTTCAAAAAACTAGGGATGAGACCACCATATGATCCTGCTATTCCTCTCCTGGGTATTTTTCCAGGGGATTTAGAATTGGCACATTATAGTGACATGGCAATATCTATGTTCATAACAGCTCAATTTACAACAGCTAAATCATGGAAACAACCCAGGTGTACCTCACTGGATGAATGATCCAAAAGCTGTGGTACATATATATACTATGGTATTTTACACGGCAATTAGAAGCAATGACATTGCAGCCTTTGAAGGTAAATGGATGGCTATGGAAGAAATTATGCTGAGTACAATCAGCATAACCCAGAGAACCAAGGGTCGAATGTCTTCACTCATATGTGGAGGCTGAAAATAGACCCTGGCCATTGAGAAAGGTGTTCTATTATAATGTGTTAAATCCAGATAAGGTGTGATGTTATACAACCTAATACTTTTAAAGAGATATTGTGGGAAGGGTAAGGGAGGGTAAGGGTGGGTAATTGGTGGGGCACTCTAGGGGGTAAATCTAACCCTCAGAATCTATATACATTTTATATTATTTTGTTAAAAACTTGTATGATTACACAACAAATAAATTTCTCAATTAAAAAAACACAAAAAGATGATAATTTACCCATTTTATAGATAAAAGAAATCAGAAGACCAACAACTAAAAGTGGGAAATTCAAGATTCTTTATCACTGACTTTTAGCAATTTGATTTTAATAATCTTCTGTATGTTTTTCTTTGTGCTTGTTCTGCCTGGGACTAATTGAGATTCTTGGATATGTGGATTTAGTTTTCATCCAATTTGGGAAATTACCAACCATTGTTTCCTCAAATAACTTTTTTTGCCTCCTTTCTGGGGGTATAAAATATAGGTATGTATTAAACTGTTTGATACTACCCCACAGGCTAGAAAGGCTGTTCTCAGTCTGAAAATATAGAGTTCTGGTTGTACCTAAAACAAATGGTAGATGGGACAAGGTCGCATGTGCCAGTAGTGCCTGCTACCTAGCAAGCATTTGAGCCTGCAGGAGGATCATTTGAGCCCAGAGTTCCAGGCAAGTTCAAGCAACATTGTGAGAGTTCATGTCTTAAAGAAAAAAAAAAAGTTATACATAGAAAAATAAGATCTTGGACAAGTGAGTAAATTTTACCATTTAAAAAATATTATAAATTACTCAATAAATATGATAATTACTTTACCTTTTATGCTGTTTTCCGGCATTTAAAATTGTGAAAATTCAATGCACATATATTCTTTCTCCTAGTACTCATGTATTCCATAGAATGAACTGCAATGTGAATATACCTGTTCCATAACATTTTCAGATGTGCTATTTATTTGCTTTTTCCTATAATGATTTGTATAGGTAAGAAACAATCACTTATTAGGTGCCTGCTGTGTACAAGACACTGCTTTGGCCCTGTTAGATGAGAAAAAGGGAGAAACTGTGCTAAAGGATGAGACACAGTATCCATACTCAAGCTGTTTACAATAGGAACTAGAGAGATGGAATATTCATGCCAAAACCCAGGTAGCAGTGGGGTTGCCTGTTGTTCCTTTTACGATGCCCTCATTGCTCTCTCTGAAACTCTCTCTTTGTCCTTCATGACTACAACTACCTTTCCATACCCCATCCTGTCCCATTGCCCAGAATCTTCTCCAGGATGTTTTGTCTGACCCTTTTAGTTTAGGATAGAAATCCTTCTGGCTTCCCATGGACTCTTGTCCATATTTACTGAGGATTTACAGGGAGTTAAAGGTATATCAGTAAAATACGTGTGACCTCACAGAGCTAACATTTCACTGAAATATTTTATCTAGACTCATTGCAAGCTGACTTTTGTCATGTATATGTCATGTTTCTCGCTCCTATCATAAGCAGTTTGAGTACTGCAACTGTATCTCATGCTTTAGTGTATTCTCTCTCCTTTTGTCATGTATATGTCATGTTTCTCGCTCCTATCATAAGCAGTTTGAGTACTGCAACTGTATCTCATGCTTTAGTGTATTCTCTCTCCTTTTCTCATAGCTTTTAATTATAGCTTCCCTAAAATCAAGTTTCATATGTCTCTAGGGTCTAGTGGATGGTAGATATTCAGCAAATATTTGATTTTTTAAAATGATAAGTTAATAAATGTTAAAGACTCAGTGAATGATCTAGATCAGGGTTTTTCAATCCAAGCCCTGGGACTATTTGGGGTGAGATAATTCTTTCTTCGGAGGCTGATCTGTGCAGAGCTGTTAAGCAGTATTCCTGGTCTCTAGTTGCCCCATGATAGGAGTGCACCTGTTCCTTCTGCTAAGATACAGCAAACGTTCTCTGGAGGGAAAAAATCATTCCCAGTTGAGATCCACTGAGACAGATAGTATTTCAAAGTTCCTAGAAGAGTTCTAATGTGAGTGTTAAGGGTAAGTCAGGGAATAGGGAATGCTCACAGAGGACCTGGGCTTGGACAAAGAGCAAAAAAGTTGAAATGTAGGGAGCCAGGTGGAGAAGATTCCTCACAGTGCAGGGATGAAATTTCCCTGAAAGAGTTGGGTGGGTATGTAGTGTGGATTGTTGAGTTTAGTCTAACATAATCAGGTTAAATTCTCAGAGCTGCGTCTTCATCCTGCAGGTCTTGGGAACTCCAGGGTAGTTGAATAGTTAATAACCAAATTAATGAACTGGAGGTGTTGTACATGAGAGAAAATCAGGGAGCCAGAGTGGAAGGGTCTATAAGATAATGTTTGGTAGCTATTTTTGGGTCAGAAAAATGGGGAGCAGTTGAACAGTTTTCTGCCAGCCACATGACCTAACACTGATGCTCATCAGATGTTCCTAAAAACTTAATTTTAAAAGACTGTTGAAAGTACGATCAAGTTGCAAAACTTCTGTGTGTCTCAGTTTCTTCAGGCAAAAGAGGAATGACAAAGTGTTCCATTTCATAAGTTATTCCAAGATGTTGATGAGATAATACATGTATAGAATTTAAAACAGTGCCTGACATGCAGGAAGTACTCAGTAAATATTGTTACAGCTTTGTTTCTATCACTGCAATTCTTAAGTTTACAAGTCCTAACCACAAGGGACATCACATCGAAAGTTTTCCTATTAGTTCCTGTATTCTTATGTGTTGAAGAAATTGAAAAGCTCGATTAACTGTCAGCATGAAACTGAAACCAAGGTAAAACCTAAGTAAACCATCTAGCTTACTTGCTTTTAGTTATTTGCTTTTATCACCCATTTCAGGGTCACGTAGATAAACAGCGTATTCCCATTAGCTCTGCTATTGGCAATACCTCTCATGTACAGTAACTATGGTAACAATTACTTGAGAGGCTTTGCAAGAGCTTGGAGACTGCTTTTGTCTATCTCAAACCTATTGAGACCACTTACCTTTTATTTGGGCCTGTGCAGGTGTCCAGAGGGAGACCTTTTGACATTAAGAGGGATGAGAATCCCACCCTTGGATCATGATAACACTGCCGTTTTCTGACCATGCACGCTGTGAAGAGCCACTAAGTTTGACAACATGTGCCCGGACCACGATGTTTTAACTTTTCCTATCTCCAATTGCCTTTCCCCACACCTCAATATACTCTGTTTCTTCATTCCACCAATACTTCTAAACTCTCTCTTTAGGGAGATAGATTTGAGTCCAGGGGCTCCTTCTGACATTTAGCTACCTTGCAAATAAAACTCTTTCTTTGCTGTAAAACTCATTGCTTTGGATATTGGCACAGTGGGTGGTGGAGAAAAAGAGCCTGATTCCCGTAATAGCATATCAATTCTCATTATTTGTAGTAGTTGTGTTATACAAAGTTGTGATGAACACTGAGTTAGCCAATACTGAATCACTGCTCCTAGGGGGAAATACAAGTTAGGTTTCTATGAGCCTCTAATCACAACATTCTTTTTAACCAATCCTTATATTGCCTTGTTTCAATGTATTTATATATATTATTCATTCATGTATATAATAGAAGCTTCATTCAGGCATGTGTTAGAGTGCCATTGGCATATATATGTATATAAATAATATGCATGCATTGTACATGCATTACACATGTATAATATATGTATCTTATATGTATTATATATGTATGCTTTCATGAATATTTTCTCTATAAAACGTATCAGAACCTTCTTACCTTTAGGAAACTTTGGCATTTATGCACAGAGGCCATTTTAAATATCTGAATCATCAACAAAAAGCACAAAAATGCAAAGAATATGGTGTTAAATATACCAGGAAGAATACTTGTTAAAGTAGGAGAGATGAAACAATAAGGTGATGCTTTATTCAACCTCAGCTGAGTATGTGTGCACTGGGTAACATATTTCCAACTCTCTCTGCATGTCTATGAATGACCACAAAAGCACTGTGAGTATTGATTTGGGAATAACAAATAAATTTTAGTGAGTAGGCAAATTTACAAATATGTAATCTTCAGAAAAATGAGTACTGACTGTAATTGATTCAACTCTACTTCATAGCTAAAGTCTTTGTGAGTTGGGATAAGAATAGGAGAGGATTAAAAAAGTTTAAATGTCAGCAATCATCTAATAAGTTGTGTTAGCCGGCTGTGACAGCATACCTGAGATAATGAACTTGAAAGGAAGAACTGCTTATTTTGGCTCACAGTGTCAGAGGTTTCTGTCCATAGTGGCTTGGCCCTATTGCTTTGGGCCCTTGGCTGCAAAGTACATCATTGGGAACCCATGGTGGAGGAGCCCTGTTCACCTTCTTCGTGACTAGGAAGCAAAACAAACAAACAAACAAACAAAAAAAAGACAAACGGGAAAGGAGTGGTTTCCCAATACCACTTCCAAAGGAACACCCCCGAAGACCTGGCTTCCTTTCCCGCCTGCTAAGGGTTCCGCCATCTCCCCGTAGTACCGCAGACTGTTGGCCAAGCCTTTAACACATAGGCCTCAGGGGAACATTTCATGTTCAAACATGAGACAGAGTTGTTCCTGATTTCTGAGCAGTTCAATATTTCCCCAAATGTATGTCAATGTATTAAGTAATGTCAAAGCTCTTTGTATATTTCAGAAACCTTCAAAGGCTTTAATATGCTAAAGTACATTATCATCTTTTTCAAAATCCAGTATTTCCTAAATTTGACTGGTAGGCCCTTTGGAAATGCTGCTCTGAGGTAGATTCTGGCAAAATGATCCAGAATTTAAACCTAGTGCTGGGAAATTTTCTATTTTAGTAGGAGAGACATTTATATTGTAAAAACTATCATTATAATAGACAAATGATTACCACTCTCCGAATTGTTTCACAAGTCAGCAAGTGGACTAATCCTATTTCCAGATATTTCCCTTATATATACTGTCTGCTCCCTTCTTTTTTGTTGTACTTGATAAAGTTAAACTTCAATGAGTGCTATGCTTGCTAAGGGTTTCTCAGAAGAATACTAATAGAAAATTTGCAAAATTCTACCAGGTACAGTGCTGCATGCCTGCTACTCAGGAGGTTGAGGCAGAAGGATCACAAGCTTGAGTCCTTCCTCAGCAACTTAGTGGAACCCTGTCTCAAATTTAAAAAAAAAGTATGGGTGGGGGCTGAAAATGTCACTCAGTGGTAGAGCAGCCCTGGGTTCAATCTCCAGTACAAGGGGAAAAACAAGAAACTTTACAAAATTCTTGTTGCTTGTCTCAGTTGGACATTTCCAACCTTAATAAACAATTGAAACAATTCCTATCAAGTGGTAGAGCATATGCATCTCCACTGAAAACTTTGCTAGGGGAGAAAAGAGTGACAACTTAGCCATAACTCTAGACATCAGCACAGAACTATAGCATCTCAAAGATGAACAGGGATTTAACCTTTGCAAATGAGAGGTATTTTCACTCATTTGCTGCTTATTCCTCCCAAATGCATTGCAAGACAGAGCTGCAGCTGATTAGTAGGCACATTGATAAAAGCTTTTATGTCTTTTTTAGAAAGAAAGATCACACATAATTTCTTTCCAGAATAGCTTTCTCTGTTTTGAGACTTTGAATGCTGTTAATATCTGTTGTAGACATTGACTCTCTGGTCTTTCCTTGTGTTAGAATCAGGGAGTTGAGATGAATGGAGCAGGATTTGAAAGAATGATTCCAACCCTTAAGGATCTGAAGGAGCCAGACACACACACACACACAGAGAGAGAGAGAGAGAGAGAGAGAGAGAGAGAGAGAGAGAAAGAGAAATGCCCACGTATGTCCAGGATGCTGGGAGCAAAGGTCCTGGAGCCACTGGCTTGGACTCATATTCTAGTCTTTGAACACTGTCTCTGAAAGATATTGGCCAAGCCACTAAATCTCATGCATTCAAAGCCCTAAATCTGTTAGTGGTGATTTGGGGTCAGCCATACAGCAAGTCTAAGTTCAGTGACTTTTTGAAATGAATATGTATTTTTCCAGGACTACCAAAAGTCAAGACCAGGCAATTAGAAATGGAGTAGTGCCCCCATGAGATCATTAATATATGAGACTTTTTCTACAGTTTTGTGTCACTGTCTCTCTCTCTGGTGGAAGCAATATGTGACTTTGATTTTCATGGTCTCAAGATGTTTTCTGTAGTTTCAGATATTCATATTTCAGGCTAAATGAGAGGGAAGAGGAAAGAGGTAAAACATGAATGTTTTCTCCTTGGAATTCTCTGTCTTATGATTTGGTAGTGTGAACCCTTCCCAAAACATCTGTCCCTATGTCACTGAACAGAATAACATCATGTGACCACATGAGGGAGGTCATATTGCCACCCCCAAACAAAATCATACTCTTATTTATGTGGAAGAAAGGGAGAAATGGCCAGGCATGGTGGCACATGTCTACAATCACAGAGGCTCAGGAGACTGAGGCAGGAAAACCGCAAGTTCAAGCCAGCCTCAGCAATTTAGCAAGACCTTCAGCAACTTACTGAGACGCTATCTTAAGATAAAAAATAGAAAAGGACTGGGGATGTGGCTCAGTGGTTAAGTGTTCCTGGGTTCAATCCTGGGTACCAAAAGAAAGGAAAAAAGAAGAGAGATGGATACTAAACAAAGAGCAGTATTTGACACATCCATAATGATGTGCACAGATCAAATTATTTGAAGAATTAAGAAACATGGTGGAATATAAAAAGTATCCAATGATTATTAGTATGTATATATACAAACCTACAGTCCACAGATGTCTTTGAAAGGAAGAAAAATGAACTTTCCATCCATCTCCACTTTTTACCTTGACTCCCTCATCCCCACCATGGCTGTCGAAATTGTCTTCATATTTTCTTATGTCCTAACTTCCAAATACTTGGAGACTCCCCATTTTATGAAATGGTGGCTTTTGATCCAAGGCTCTTTGGGACAATAATAACTCATCATTTTTTTCTGCCTGGGAGGCTTTTTTGACATGTGGAATGTGTCATTGGGAGAAAGCACAGAGCATATGGAAACAAAAATGGCCTGAAACACAGCCAAACACCCGAACACAACAAAATGGCATCTTCAGCACTGAACCAGGCTTGACAGCAAAACGTGAGCTGACACAAAATACTGCACAAGAAAGCATTTGATTAGCCTTTTCTATGAACGATTGGGTATAAGGCTAGTATCTTTGGCCAAATATGTTACATTCTTGTTAAAATTATAAGTATTATCTCACATTAATTGTACATATTTATGAGTTTCATTGTAACATTTCCATTTGTGTATATACTGGGTTTTAATCATACCCACACTCTACAATACCCTCTCTGTCCTTTCTTCTTTTCCCCCCTGCCTAGACCCCTTCCCTTACCCTGATAGTCCCTCTTCTATTTTCAGATCATTTTTTCCCATTCCACATGAGAGAAAACACATAATATTTGTCTTTGTGTCTGCCTGAGTTTACTTAACATGATGATCTACAGTTCCATTCCATTTTTTCCTGCAAATGACAAGATTTCCGTTTTCTTCATGGTTGAATAATATTCCATTTTGTATTTATGCCATGTTTTCTTCATTCATTCATCTGTTGGTGGGTACATGGGCTGGTTCTATAACCTGTCTCTTGTGAACGGCACTGTAAGAAACATGGGCATGCACACACCTCTTTTGTATTCTGATTTCATTTAGTTCAGGTGCATACCCAGGAATAGGATAGTTGGAGCAAATGGTAGTTCTATTTTTAGTTTTTTTAGGAATATACATACGGATTTCCCTAGTGACTGTATTAATTTACATTCTCACCAACAAAACATAAAGGTTCATTTTTTTCTTTATACTGTTCAGTATTTGTTACTTTTTTTTTTTTAAATAATAGCCATTCTGACTGGGGTGAAGTAGAATTTCAATGTAGTTTTGATTTGCATTTCCCTGATGGTTAAAGATGTTGAGCACTTTTTTCATATATTTATTAGCCATCCATTTGTACTTCTTTTGAGAAGTATGTGTTCAGATCATTTGCCCATTTTTAATAGGATTTACTTGTTCTTTTGATGTTAATTTTTTTTAGTTTTTTTAGACAAATTCTAGATATTAATCCTCTGTCAGATGAATAACTAGGAAAGATTTTTCTCTCAATCTACTCTAGATTCTTAAAATAGCAAATCCTCTGGTGGTTGCTGATATCTGTGGCTTCCTGTGAAGGAGGGAGTAGCATTCCTCTGGGATGTCTTAAAGACATTTTCTACTCAGCTTGGAGTGCTCCTAGAGGCCTTCTTTCATTTTTCCTTCCTCCTTTTCTCACCAAGAGTTTTTTGAGTGCCCACGATGAATGTCATAATAGCATCCATTTGGGGGAGATGGCTGTTGAGTATATCACAATTTATTAATTAACTCTTTCCATGAACACTGTATGTTTCCCATGTGGTCACTTTGTAAAGTGACTAGAACATGAGGGTGTGAAGAATGAAGGAACAGGATGATGTCTGAACCCTCAGTTCTTTATGGGGGAGAAAGATGTAAATGCAGGACTACCATATACCAAGATGAGTGATGCGAATGAGGAGATGCCAAGGTCAACCACAGGCTGGTTGGCTTTGGTTTAAGCTGAAAGCACTTGGCCCTGCTACTTCTCTTTAGAAGAGAGCACGTTTAATAGAAATGATGCTTAAAGATAGCAGAGAAATTGAAAAACCTTTTCCCTAACTTAAACTTGTTTGATACAACATCTCAAAACTTGTGTATTTAGGGTTATGCACTCTCTTGGCTGAGATACGTTGAAGCTACAAAGGTGTGAGTTATAAGAATTTCCCTCAAGCTATTCATAAAAATCTTGGCTTTCCTATCAAGTTTTGCCCCAAGAAAAACACAACTTTTTAGGGGAGAAAAAAAAAGATATCATATTATGCTATGATTTGTTGCCTGAAGGTTGTTTCAATTTTGTCTTGTATTATAAAAGTAAATGAGATTTCAAAAGTATTCATCAAGGAAATAGTGGAATCTTGATTGGAGAAGTGATGGGGCTGTTGTTTGAGAGAGAAGTGTGTAACATGGAAGAATCATAGACTTTCTAGCCTGGAAGGGGCCTTAAGATACCCGACATGCTATGTGTAGTATGCTATGTAGAGATCACAAAAAAGTCAGCTGGGATTACAGAATCCAGCGTTTTGTACGCTTTTTAATATTCTGTTTTCAACTCAGAGGGCTTTGATATGAACACTGATGAAGCCAAACGAGCTCATCTCCAATTTCTTTGAGTGAATTATTCCAAACACCTTGTTCTCTTAAGGTGAAAGGAGTATATTGTAAACAAACTAAAATCAGAAATTAAAATTTTAGTATGAATTTAGGAAAATTCTTCAAATTCAGTTTTTAGTATGTGGAATATACTATTATAAACAAATTAGCTCATTTTATGTTCATCAATGCATATGTTAGTAATGATCATGTACCATGTACCATTTAAGTATACAATATAACATGTAATAAGAAAGACTATAATGTAAATGAGTCTCAGGAAGAAGTACACTGTGACTTAACTAGAATTACTATGACAACCATAGCTCTGCATTTCCTAATTTTTTTCAGTTTGAATTTGCAACTTAAATGTCACATTATCATAGGTTTCAGCTTTCTTTTTTCCATGTAATTCCAAAAGAAAAGTCACAATTCTTTGCTCCTGTTAAATCCTCATTTAATTAAGTGAACCATTTGAGCAAGTCACACTTGTTTGGGAATCAGATGTCTGGATGGTTATTCCTGCAGTTAGGTGAAGAGAGAGAAAGGGAAAGAAAGAGAGTGAGAGAAAAGAAAGACTACAGCGAAAGTCTTAGAATAGGTTTGCAAAATTTATATTATCATATTCTCTGATTCAATGGTAGAAAAACAACATAAAGGAGGACCTAATTTTACTCTTAGAACATGTACCCATAGAAGTTTTATTTCCAGATTATTCAGAAACTGTGCACAGAGGAGAATGTCTTTATGATGTTACGGTGTTACTTGACTTAATTGCATTTAACTATACAGAATGATCTTTTTCCAAAGTCTGATTTGCCTGTTTATACTTGAGTCTGTAGAACTGTTTTTTCATGAGGCTCAAGTGTATCACATAAAAGTCTACAAACTGAATTTGCTATTCCTTTTTGTCTCTTTGTTTTCAAAATTCATCATTTCTCTTATTTCTCTATGTCATTTTGAAAGGAAACAAATACTAATTTGGTGAAAATGTTTTACAGAGTTTTTAGATGTAGTCCCTCCTCTTAGAGGTAAAAAATACCGTAGAAAACTTAAATCAGTATGCAAATCACATTTGTTCACTTAAGAAATGTTTATGCATCACATATGCACACAAGTGCGCGTGCGCACACGCGCGCGCGCACCCACACCCACACCCACACACACACACACACACACACCAAACTGGAGATACATGTATGTTGACCTTGTACAGATGTGGGAGGAACTGAGGAAGCAAAGGTCTGGACAGGGCAGTTGTAATATTAGACCAAGCCACTAACCAGTTCATCTAGACATGGGCATGTGTACAGCAGTTGCATCTTGTGGGGAGATCCAAGAAACTGAGCACATCCTTGTGCAGAAGGGAGACTATGAAGGCAGCTCCATTGCCCCTGTGTTGAGCATTGGGGTGGATCTATTCTGCATTTCCCAGCATGGTCAGCATTTAAAGAAATGACTGAATGTGGACCTGACAAGCTAGGCATCTCTACATCATCCCATGACAGTGTCTGATGGAGAAAAAAGGCTTTCCAAGAGTGAGGCAAAGCTGATTCAAGTTGTCTCCCAAATATCATGCAAGTGTCTTCTTTGGCTAACTCTAACCAGCTAGCAAGAGGGAAAGGGATTCTAGGTTCTTTCTTAACCAAGTACTCTCTAACACAAAATGATCATCAATAAATTGTTCATCACTGCTCTGCGGCTGCTTAAGGACTTAAGCCCACAGAATGCAGCTTTAAGAGAAAGAGGTGAAGGAGTGAACATATGTCTTCTCTGATAGGATAGGCTGTGTCAGAATGAAGATTTTTGGAATGGCTCATGGACCTGTGGTTTAGGGACAGGGAGATTAGAGATAAAACATGTAATAATAATTCACGTAAGCTACATGTGGAGCTAACCATGGAGGCTGCATGAATTTTAAGATGTTGTTTTTATTTTTCATTTACATAACTGAGAGTAGGGAGGTAAGGTGATTTACCTAGGGTTGTCCAATTATCTGATATTTGAGCCAGATTTTTAACTCAGTTTCCCTGAATCAAAATCCTGTGCCCTTTCTCCTACATTATTGTTGTCTTCTAAGTGGCTTCTTGATCAAAGATCTTCCTTTCATCAAAATGTACTTCTTCAGTGGTTACACTGTGCACAACCTGACAGATGGTTCTTAGAATGGAAAACAGAAGAACCATCTGCCCTTGTGGAGCTCATGACTTTGGGGAGGAGATATGCTCCGAGTTAACGTACAAGAAGGGCGATCTTCCTTAAGTGCCAGAGTAGCAGGACAAATAAGGTTCACTGGGAGCTCAGAGTAAGAAAACAGTTGTAAGGTGTGGCAAGAAGGGCCTTCTTTAAGGTCACCATGGAGTGATATCAGAACCAGACTACTCTGATTCAAACCCCAGTGCCACTGTTTAAGTGGCTCTCTCTCCTTGGACAATTTATTGATCCTCCCATGCCCACTTCCTTCAGCTCTACAGTGGGGACGATAGTAATAGCTTTTAGCCTTGATGGTTAATGAGTAATAGCCAAGTTAATATTTGTAAAGTGCTAAAAGTAGTGCCTGGCACATACTAATAGTAAGAACTAGGATTAAGAATGGTTAAGAATATAGTATTTAGCTTCTATGTACAAATAAGGAATAGAAAGAAAGGGGGGAATGAGTAATAAAGGGATGTGGGCCTGGAGAATCATAGAGAACTGGAGAATCATAGAAACCGAGGACCAAGGCTAAGGATGGAAATATGGAAAGCTGTGGTCAGTGAGTGATGGTGGACAACAGGCTGCACTGAAAAGTGTGTGTGCGTGTACGTGTACGTGTGATGTGTGTGTGGTGTGGTGTGTATGTGCTTGGTGTGTGTGATGTGTTTGTGTGTGTGTGTGTGTGTGTGTGTGTGTGTATGTGGTGTTTTTGGGAGGGAACATTTCTAACTACATATACAACTGGCATGAAGAAAGTTAGAGAAGAAAAGTTAATCAGAACCCAAGACAGGGAGTCATGATAGAGGGATGGGCTACACCACAACTACATAGATTACAAATATTTCAAAACATCAAAAACTTGGAAGTGTGAGGCATTGCATAAGGCAGGGACAGCAGCTTCAGGACTAAGTCCAGGGCTTAGGGGATAAGATTCTGGCATGGCCTGTGACTGTAATGGGGACACTGCGCTATAGGGAAGCCTAAAATTTGTGGAATATATACTCCTGTGAAGACCTCAGGAAATTTGGTTACAGATGTCCTAGGAGGAAGACAGGGTTTAGAGAAAGGAGAGAAAGGAGACATGAAGATAGATTTCTATCCAGCCTATGAGTGACAGGAGAAGCCACAGGAAGCAACACACAGGGATGACTCTTGAGGTGGCAAGAAATACATTCTCATGAATGAAGTAACCTTCAATAAGTCATTACAAAGACAGCTGTCTCTGAACCCCAAAGAATTCCAGAACAAATCAAAATAAGTAGGAAAAAACTCTGCTTGAAAAAAACTAAAAAAAAAATTTAGATAATTATTAAAACTAAATCATACTGAAAATACTGCTTATAAACAATTTGAGGGAAGATAGTACAGTGGAAATTAGAAAGAAATTTACAGTCTTAAATTATTACATTAAAAAAGAAAGGCTGAAGATTAATGAGCCAAGTATTCAACTTAGGAAATAGAAAGAACAATAAATCTAACACCAAAAAGTAGAATAAAGAAGATAGTAAGTAGAAAATCACAAATTAATGAGGTAGAGAAAACAGATAATATAGAGAGCATAAGCAAAGTTAATAGATTTTTGAAAAGTGCAGTTAGATGGACTAGAAAGAGTAGCCAAGAAAAATAAAGAGTACAAAATAAAAATGATAAAAAGACTGAAAAGGGTCACAACTACATGGGGAACAGAGCTTTAAAAAAATAAGAATATTGCTGGGTGTGGTGGCACATGTTTATAATCCCAGTGACTTGGGAGCCTGAGGCAAGAGGATTGCAAGTTCAAAGCCAGTCTCAGCAACTTAGTGAGGCCCTAAGAAATTTAGTGAGAATTTATCTCAAAATATAAAACAAAAAGGCTGGAAATGTGGCTCAACGGTAGAGCACCTCTGGGTTCAATCCCTGGTTACCCTCTACTCTCTGCCACTGTTAAAATAAGAAAGCAGTATTTTGAACAACTTGATGAAGTTTAGTTTTAAAATTTGGCCTAATGAATAAACTATTGGAAAATCTACCTTCCAAAAGGGTCAAAAAGAAATCCAAAACACAAATCATTAAAGGAGCAGAATAAAATATTTAGTCTTCAGAAAGAGTTATTCTGGCAAGTTCTAACAAACATTGTTGGGTCAAATAATTCTAAACATATTCAAATGCTTCTAGAGAAATAAAGATAGAAAAATCCCCTAAGTCATTTTGAGATTGGTATAATATTGCTGTGTATTCTAGATGTGTAGAGAATACAAAAACTAAAATTACAGACCAATCACACCTCTGAATGTTCATGCAATCAAAATACTAGCAAAGGAAACCCACAAATATTGAAAAGTAGCAAAAACTCATAACTCAGATAGGTTTATGTTAGGAATATGTGGTTGACTCAATGTTAGAAAAATTATACAATTCACAACCCTCACAGATTAAAGGAGAAAAAACAGTTGAGGATCCCAGTCTTACCATTTGCTAAAATTCATCTCAAAAACTAGATCCACATGGGAACTTCCTAAATTGAAAATGAGAGACTGAATAACTCACATCAAAGATCATGCTGCATGATGAACAGTTACATGAATTCACTCTGGTGTCAGGAACATAGGAAAGATGCTATCACTGCAGGATCTAATCAATGTAAGCACAACAAAGAGAAAAGAAAGAAAGAAAATGCATAAGGCTTTGAAATGAAAAAAAATTAAACTGTAATTAAGTCAGGATGGTATAATTGTTTACCTAGAAAACCCAAACAGACTAATTGGTAGAATCAATAAGGGAGTTTGGCAAGGTTGATTGATCAAAGATCTATGTTCAAAATCAATAACATTGCCATGCATCTTTCACCAAGAGGAAAATTATGGACTGAAAAAGGCACAACTTAGAAAAAGAACAAAAATACAAAATACTTAGGAATAAATCCAATGAAAAATTTTCAAAAACTGAAAAATAAATGTAAACTTAATTAAATTATATTTTTGAAGTATTTAAATTGAGAGAAATATCATATTCATACAAAAGAAGACTCAACTATCTTAAACTCAATATGGAGATTCAATGTAATTCCAATGAAAATTTAAAATCATTTTGCTTGGAACCAACAGCATGATTTTATAATTTGTGAAATCATATGGGGTCAATAATTGGTAAAAAATTTTAAAGAAGCAGCAGAGATAGTCTTACCATGTTATTAAGACTTTGTTACAAATTTATGGTAATTAACATATAAACTTAAGAATAGACCAATAGAAACATCTAAAATTACATATAACCGTAAAATATGACAAAGCTGGTTTTATAAATCAAGGGTTTAAAAATAATTATTCAATAAATTGTACTGAAAAAAGTTAATCTATGGTGAGATATACAATCCAAACAAAAAGAAATTTAATCTCTAACTCACCACATATCTAAATATTCTAGATGGCTGAAGGATTTTAATGTGAAAATCAAAAATTTAAAGTGTAGTATTACAGGGGTTGGGGATTTAGCACAGTGGTAGAGCACTTGCCTAGCACGCGAAAG
>PVKS010027040.1:0-27939 GCA_004027875.1 Aplodontia rufa | reverse complement strand
GTTGCACAGTAAATCTCAGTTCTCTTCCCCATGCAGCTAGTGGGAAAGTTTAGGTAAACATATATCTGCTGGCAATTTAAACATTGAAAAATAGAGGCCCCAATGCTTATACGGAAATCCAGTGTTCCCAGACACCAGTGTGGCTCTCTATTACTTGCATTTTTGACACTGCTAATTATCCTTCGTATTCCAAATAAAACACGGGGCACTTTTGTGCCCATCTACCAGCCCTAGGATTGAAGAGAGGATGATGTTTTGACTCTTGGTCAGAAAAGAAAAACACAAGGCCACACACGTCTGAAGAACCTGAGCCACACTCAAACCTTTCTGAAGGACTCTCTCATTGGAAATGCTACCTAGGGAACTACACCACTATTTAACAACCAGGAGAAATGATGAGACAAAGAATGGGGGTCGTAGTGTGTGTCGTGTTGCTCACCTCGCCGAGAAACTGCTGAAAACTTTATTCTGTGCTTGAGCATGTTGCTGTTGCAGACTGGACTTCCACCCGTTTACCCCAGGAAGCACATGGTGGCTTCTTGAATAGGAGTCCCTGAGATGAACCACAAAAAAGATCTTCCTTTTGCTTCTTTATGTCTGACAAGAACTGCTTCTTAACTGTGAGAGAAGTTCCATTCCTGTAAACTGAGAGTACAGGTCCATACTGATAAATGTGAAAGCTCCTGGTTAAACCTCCCGAAGCCTCTTCCTTCACATCTCCATGTGTCGTGGTCTGTAAGAGTCCTGCAGCCATGGAGGCCGATGCATTGGAAGTGAGCAGATTGCAGCATTGCCTGAGGTGGGGAGAAGAGTTCCAAAATGTCAGAGGTCCAGATTGATTTGTCAGTGACTTGCAAACACAAGGAACTCCGTGGGAGTTCATCTCGTCAGACACCTTTTTTCTTTTTCCGTTGCACATATACGTTTCCAAATATTGACCTGTGTGTTGGCACAGGCAGAACTCAATATGTGGCTTCCTTCCGCTGTCCCTGGAGCATTTGCTATCTCTACCTTCTGCAACCACGACATTTTTCCAAAGTATCCTGAGAGTTTACAGGCATGCCACCCACTGCAATCAATTTATCCTCCTGACAGCCCAGGAGACTCTTGCAACAAGAGCATTCAGATCAGATCTTATGTATTGTTTGGAGGGAAAAAATTCCATTCCTATACATAGCCTGAACATGGTGTTGTAAATGAAGTCATCAAAACATTGGGTTCTAGCATTTTCTCTGCTACTGCATTCACTCAGCAATAACAGTGAGAGGCAAAAGTGAGCCTTTCTGATCTGATTCAAAGTTGATGTGGTGATGACACATTTCTGGGGTTATGGAAAAGACAGGCATCTTGTGACTCAAGTGCTGAGGCGCTTTCTCTATTCACTGATGGAGAAGTAATGACTTGTGCCTGGACTGGGTTAATAAAGCAATGTTGTGGGTTGACGGGACCTTCTGTGCTTCACGGTTTCCCCAGATGAGTTTCTCAAACGGAATATGGGTTTTTGCTGGCCAGCGTTGGCAAATACCACAAACATCTTGCCACCAAACACAGTCCCGAAGTACTCAGGAGGGGGTACCTGAGAGATATTTCTTACATCTGCATCTTGACCCCTGAGTCTGCGTTTGGATGTGGCAACTGAGTGTCAGAGGTGGCTTGGGGACTCCCTGACTTTGGTGCCTCTTCACAGCCAAGAAGGCAATCTGCCAGCCCCAAACAAACCCTGACTGTGAGTCTTGTGAGGAAAATCATATCCCTTCATCAATTTCAAACTTCCTCCATTATCTACTGTTTGAAAAGCTTGTTCCATGAAGTACCTGTGATGTAAAGGTAGCTAGTCTGTCACTTAACAATTACCCATGGAATTGCTATACCTTGCATGAATGACAACTCAATGTTGAATTAGACTCCAAGTGGATGAATAAATAAAGATACACACACATATATATATATACACACACATACATGTATATACACATATGTATATACATAAAATATGTATATATATATACATATATATATATCCAATTTGTTATGCAGTGCTACTACAATGCAAGAAAAATGACATTTTTTAATGACAATCATCTATTTGATTGTGTCCTAGGAGATGGATCTCAGGATCACTGGAGGTGGGGTGGGCTCCATGTTCAATCTCTATTTAATCCTTTTCACACTGGCATTTGCCTCGTTATATCCAATCTCAACTTTAAGAATTTTTTTCTAAATCTTTTGTCTCCAAGGTAGTTTTGGAAACATCATTACTATGTTTGTTCACAGAGAATAACCGCTACAGAATATGTTGGGCGATGATATTCATTTAGCTCAGACAAGTGCTCTTGGTTATGTGAATTTTTACAGGGGAGCATCTGGTAAACATTAGGCTTAGCAATCAGAGGAAAGTTGGTCTGAGCTACATCAAAATCAAATTACAAGATATAATTCCCAGTATCATCTTAAGCATTACTCAGGTATTTTAAAGTCAGTATGGTGAGGTCTGGGTGCTGGACTGAGATTCATTGTCTCTCACAATTAGAAATTAAGACCCCTTTCACGCATGTCTCGTGAGTCCAACCTCCTTCGGCTGTCTGGACAGCAGTCTCACTGGCAAGCAAGACTTACAAGGCCTTCCCATGCACGATCCAGCTTATTTTCCTTCCAGACCTGGATCGGGATGTGGTCCCCACGCTGATGTGGGTGTGAAGGGAATTCCAGAGGTGGTGTCTGTGCCAGGAGGCCATGCAATATCAAAGAGGATAAGGTAGAAGAGAGACCCAATATGTATTTTTTAAGAAATTGATCCTTTGCTTCAAAGGCGGGAAACTGCATTGTTTTCCCTAAATACGGTAACCCATATAGCAATTCACATGGGGATAAGCCTCTGTCCTTTCGGGGAGCTGTTCTAATTCGTAGGAGAGCAATGGGGAGACAGTTAGTCTAGGGGAGCTTTGTTTCCAACATCAGTTTACTAGTCTTTCTCTTTAAAGTTTGGTTCAATCCCTCCACCGTACCTGAGGAAGGGGGGTGCCAGGGAGTGTGATAGTGTTTTTTAAGCCTAAGATTTTCATACGTTTTTTAATGATATTTGCAATAAAATAACTTCTATGATCTGAGTCTATATTTTCTAATAGGCCAAATCTAGGTATTATTGATTCCCAAAAATCTTAGTTACATTGTTAGCAGTAGCTCTGGGCCAGGGGATAGCTTCTATCCAATTATTCAGATGATCTACTATTGCTAGCAAATATTTTAGATGTGCTAGTTGAGGCATCTCAGTACAGTCAATCTGGATGGTTTGGAAAGGTCTTACCACAGGATTTCTCCCTGCTGGAGGCTGTTTCCTGGAGGCTTGTTAACCCTTCTACAGGTGATACGGCCTCCATTTACTTGTTTGGCTACTGTATAAATTCAAAAGCATCCATATGTCCTTAGTATAGACTCACCCATGAGTTGTGGGCCACAATGGCTTCCCTCATGTAAATGGGTCATCATTTCCCTCATTATGGGTTTCATAAGCATTTCCCTACCATCAGATAGAAAATGTTTTCCATCAGGAGTCTTGGAAGATCCCAGTTTTATTAATTGTTTTTCTTCCTGTGGGCTGAATATTGGAGTAACCAAGGGAGGGAATAAAACGGGTGAAAAGGAAAACAGAGATTTCCGATAGTAGGGCAGCCTCTTTGGCAGCTTCATATGCTAGCCTTTGGCCTTGGGCTTGTATATTGTGGCCCCCTTGCTGCCCTGGCACATGTGTGCGATAGCTATTTCTTCGGGTAACAGTAAACTTCCTAGAATTTGAATAATTAATTCTTTGTGTACTAAATCCCTTCATCGACTTTTTATTAGTCCAGGTTCAGTCCAAATTTTTCCAAAAGTGCAGACAACTCCAAGGGCACATCTAGAGTCTGTATAAATTGTTCCCTCTTTTCCCTTTAGACACCTTAGGGCTCGGTTAGGAGTAAATCATTGTCAGGTCTGAGCAGACCACCCATTGGGTAGCCTTCCCGATTAAATTATTTTTTATTGTATCCCATCTATTACAGATTAGCCATTATGCTTCTTCCCTGGAATAACTCGTGAAGATCCATCTATAAAGATCTTAAGTCCTGTTGTGAAGGGGACTTCTCTAAGGTCTGGCCTGACCTTGGTCTGCTATTCTGTTAGAGCCATGCAGTAATGTTCACTGGAGTCACACGTTTTCCCCCAATTAAGAATTCAGTTGGATTTCCACAGTTTTCATTAGTGAGGGTTAAAACCTCCCTTTCCAGGAGAATGGCCTCATACTTTAGAATTCTGGAGTAAGGTAACCATCTCCCCACTTTTTGGAGGAGAATGGTTCTGACTTGATGGGGAGTGCTCACCATTAAGGCCCCTCCAAAGGTTAACTTTCGAATTTCTTCTACCAAATGGCAGTGCCAGCCACTGATTGGATACATTCAAGCCATCCCCCGAGAGACTGGGTCTAGAAGCTTAGATAAACAGGCTATTGGTTTTTTTTGTCCCCCATGGTCCTGGATTAAAGCTCCCACAGCTGTTCCCTTGTCTACATTGAAGAACAAATGGAACCTTTTTCAAGTGAGGGTACAGCTAACACGGGAGCCTTGATAAAGGCTTGTTTAAGTTTATATAGTGACTGCAATTCCTCAGGCTTCCAAATGTTTGGGTCAGGCTCTCCACTGAAAACTTTCAGATATAATTTTATACTCAAAAGGCAGTAAGAGTCTATCCATAATCTAGAGTGTCCCATCAGTCCTAAGAATCTTCAATGTTCCCTCTTAGTATGAGGTACTAGTATATCAGTTATCCCTGAGATTGTTTCTGGGTTTTATCTTCATTTCCCCTCAATGATCAAAGGTCTCAGGTATTTAAACTCTTGTTCCACAAATTGTAATTTAGTTCTTGAAAATCTTAATACTTGATGTCCTAAAGACTTAAGTAGGGCAATAGTTGCTTCAGTTACACTTTCCTTCTCATTTCCAGAGATTAATACATCATTCACATATTGGAGAATTTGAGTTTGTGGTGGGTCCTTAAATCCCTCTAGTACCTGTTCCAGAATTGGTCCAAATAAGTTGGGCAATTCTGTAAATCCCCGGGGGTGGACAGTCCATCAACACTGTTGTTTCCTCCAAGTTTGAGAATTTTCTCAATGAAAGGCAAACAAATCTCTACTATCCTCAGCTCGGGGACATGCCAAGAAAGCATTCTTTAAGTCTATAACACTAAAGCAACAGTGATTATGGGGTGTTTTGCTAAGAAGTGTGTAGGGTTTGGGGACTACAGGGTGTCTATCCTGAGTCATGTGATTTGTTGCTCTTAGGTCTTGGAGAAGTCTATAAGATCCATCTGGTTTCCTTACAGATAAGACCTGGGTATTATAAGGAGACATGCAGGGTTCGAGGAGGCCATCCTTAAGTAACTCTTCTATTACAGGCTGTAACCATAGCCTCCCCTCAAGAGGGATTGGGTAGTATTTCCTCCTTATGGTTTCTCCCTTGGTTTTTAGTGCAGCATGTATTGGTGACACCTGTAGTTTTCCTCAATTTCCCTCTTTTGTCCAAACTTGGGGATGAGTCTTTTCTTCTTCTTTGGCTGTTACAAGGTTAAGGGAATTTTGAATTTCCATATCACTGATTTTTAATTCTACCCCACATTCACACATCAAGTCTCGACCTAAAAGATTGGTCCATGTTGCAGGCACAAAGAGGAATTCTATTTAGGTATGCCTGTCTTGGTATCTTACTTGAGTCTTCTTAAATATGGGGACTTTAAAATCTTCCCCCTTTACTCCTGACACTAGTAGCTGTTTATCAGACAGTTGTGTCTGTGTGGGTTGACATGTTAAAGAGGTGTGAGCTGCTCCAGAGTGAATTAAAAATGTTACTTCTTTCCTTTTGGGTCACACCTCCAAAGTCATCAAGGTCTCTTGGTAGGACTTCTTCCTATGAAAGAGCCCCTGACCTTTTTAGCCCTCATCGAAGGACATGAGGGATGTTACCTTTTCTTCTCTTTCCCACTCAGGATATTGTCTCTTGAATTTTCCCTCTTTCCCACATTTATAGCATTTACTCCTTTTTTTCTACACTCTGTGGTTCCTTGGCATGTGGTCCCCTAGAGTACCTTGGTTGAGACCCACTTTGTCCCCTAGTTCCAAGGCTAAGGTTTTGCTGAGGTACTGGTTCCATGGTGGAAAGCAATTATTTGGTATGCTGTCCCTGTTTCTGTTCATCCCTCCTCATATATATTTGTTGAGCTTCTGTCAATAATTCCTCCATCTATCTGTTCAACCTTCTGGTTTTTGTAACATTCTTGCTGTATCAGACCTGGTGTTCATTACAAAGTGTACCTTTAACACTTCTTGCCCTAGGGCATCATTATTATTTAACCCAGAATATTTCCTCATTTGTTCCTCTAATCTACTAAAAAATTCTGATGGCCTGTCATCTCTCCCGTGGTGTACATTAAAAGCTTTGACTAAATTTTGGGACCAAGGGAGTGCCTTTTTTATCCCTTTTATAATAAAGTCTCTGAGGTCTCTCATGTGTCCCCTGTGTACCTCATTGTTGTTATGCCAGTGTGGGTCTTCAACTGGATATTTTACCTCAGCTGGTTGGACTCCAGAGACAGCCGGGTGCTCACGTTCCCAGGCCTTCATTGCAAATCACCTAAGTATTGCCCTTTCTTCCTTAGAGATTAAAATACTTAAAATAGACATGAGTTCAGACCATGTGTAAAGTTGAGGGCCCAGAAATTGTTCTAACTGTTCGGAGGCCCCACGTGGGTCCTCTATCAAAGGTTTTAATTCCCGCTTTAAGTATCTTACCTCTGAGCTAGTGAGAGGGGCATTTATAAATTCCATAGTCCCTTCTCCTAGAGGAACCTCATGTAAAGGATGAAAGGTGAAGGGGGAGGAAAGAGAATCACGTTTCTTTTCTCCCTGTGGAAAAGGAAAGTTTTCAATATCCTGTTTGCATTGTTTTAATTCTCTTTTTAATCTAGGTAGGGAAGGGTATGAAATTGGAGAAGGGACAGAAGTTGCTGCAGTCAGCTTCGGTTCTTTCTCACCCTTCATTGGAACATTCCTGGGGGCGGGAGATGGGTTTTGCCCCTCAGTTGAATTAGAAATGGATGGTGGGGGAAGGCAACTTAGAGGAGCCCATCCATTTAATTTTTATTCTTCTGTTTTATTATTTTTGCTGATCTTAAGAGGAAATAGGACTTTAGGGCCTGCTCTCCAACAAAGGGCATATTCTATTTCTTACAGATTGTTAGAGTCTTTATAAATTACAGGTTCTATTAATAATTAGCATATCCAATCCTCATTTGCCCCAAAACCTTGGCCAGTATATTGATGGATTTACGATAGGCTCTTAGTTCCAAATAAAGCAACAACATTCTATTACCTTTGATTTTTCCTTCATTTTCAGTTTAGGATTATCCTCCCAATATTTTAGCAGGTAGCCCAAAGGCTTATGTAGAGGGATTTCTGTGTCTTTCCCCTGCCTGCATCCTCCTTTTCTACAGCAGAATTTTTATTTCCCATCCCATTTTCTCCCGGGATATGATTTTTAATTTCATTACCAGAGATCTGTTACAATCCCTTTGTTCCCCACCCACTACTCCTATTTATATCTTACCCTCCTGGTTTGCTGGTGCTGCAAATTTGGAGTTGGTGGGCTCACCCTCTGCCCAGACGTGTTTCAAACCCACTTAGAACACACCAAACAGGATGTGTCGGGGTGTCCGGGACCCCAGCCCTGGAGATAGGCTGCTTAAGATGGCGGCTGGCACTGAGCCAGTGCGGTCTGGCGTAAATGAGGAAGTGATTCTCATTGGTCAGGGGCTTGCATGCCTAGCGCGTGATTCCTGAATGCGCATGCCTCAATATAGCAATGTGATTGGTTGAGAAAAGGTTTTTTTTTGTCTTGTGACTGTAACTTCCGGGGAGAAGGGAAGAGAGAGGAGGAAGAAGAAGAAGGTCAACCAAAAATAAAGCTCTCCCAACCCAACCGCGTGTCGCGTCTTCTCTGCGGGCAGAGGGAACGTGATAAGGATGTTTCGACCACTGAGGCAGTATATACCTTTCCTCCCTTGAGTTTAAGAAAAAGATTCTCCTGGGGCTGGAGAGGTGGTTCAGCGGTTAAGGTGCTTGCCTGGGAAGCGCAAGGATGCAAGTTCAAAGTGCAGAACCATGTACTCAATGAAAACTCTGAGCAATGAAAGCCACAGGAAAACTTAAATAAAATTGATTCTCTCTCTGTCTCTCTCTCTCTCTGTCCCTCTCTCTTTAAAAAAAAAAGAGAGATTTATTTATTTTAATTTTTAAAAATTTTTGAACAGCCATACAAGTTTTAACAAAATTATATAAAATGTGTATAGATTCTGGATATTACAATCACCCCCAGGAGTGCCCCCCTGATTACCCACCCTTATCCCTCCGTTCCCCTTCCCACAGTATCTCTAAAAAAGGATTATGTTGTATAACATTGCACTTTATCTGGATTTAACACATGATAATAGACCAACTTTCTCACTGACCAGGATCTAGTCCCAACCTCCACAGATGAGTGGAGACAATCGACCCTTAGTTCTCTGGGTTAAGCTGATTTTACTCAGCACAATTTCTTCCATAGCCATCCATTTACCTTCAAGGGCTGCAATATCACTGTTTCTAATTGCTGTGTAAAATTCCATGGTATAAATGTACCACAGTTTTTGGATCCATTCATCCAGTGAGGGACATCTGGGTTGTTTCCATAGTCTAGCAATAGTAAATTGAGCTGCTATGAATATAGATATTGCTGTGTCACTATAATGTGCTGATTCTAAGTCCCCTGGAAAGATACCCAGGAGTGGAATAGCAGGATCATATGGTGGGCTCATTCCTAGCTTTTTGAGGATTCTCCACACTGCTTTCCAGAGGTGCTGTACCAGGCTGCAGCTCCACCAACAGTGTGTTAGTGTGCCTATCACTCCACAGCCCCACTAGCATCTATTATTGTTTATTTTCTTCATCTTTACCATTCTGTCTGGCGTAAGGTGATATCTTAATGTGGTTTTCATTTGCATTTCTCTGGTTACTAGAGATTTAGTGCACTTTCCCATGTATTCATTGGTTTGATCAATGTCCTCTGGTGAGAAGTTTCTATTTAGCTCTTTGGCCCATTTATTAATTGGGCTGTTAGTATTTTTGTAGCTGAGAATTTTGAGGATTTTGTAGATTCTGGATATGAGACCCCTGTCAGAGGAATCATAGCCCATGATTCTCTCCATTTCTGTAGGAAACCTCTTGACTCTTTTGATTGTTTCTTTGGCAGTACAAAAGCTTTTTATCTTTATGGCATCCCATTCACTGATTTTTGACTTTACTTCCTTCACTTTTGGAGACATGTTGAGAAATTCTTTGCCTACTCCCAAATGCTGAAGTGTTGGATCTAATTTGTCTTCTATCAGTTGCAAGGTAGCTGGTTTAATGCCTAGCTCCTTGATCCATTTTGATTTGATTCTTGTGCAAGGAGTAAGATATGGGTCTAATTTCAACTTTCTGCAAGTGGATGACCAGTTTGTCCAGCACCATTTGTTGAAGAGGCTGTCACTTCTCCATGTAATATTTTGTCCCCCTTTGTCAAAAATCAGATGTTTAAAGATTTGTGGGTTTGTTTCAGGGTCTTCTATTCTATTCCATTGGTCTTCTTTCCTATCTTGATACCAGTACCATGCTGTCTTTGTTACTATGGCTCTATAGTATAGTTTTAGATCTGGAATGGCAAAACCACCTGTTTCATCTTTCTTGCTTAGTAGTGTTTTGGCAATTCTTGGTTTCTTATTGTTCCAAATGAATTTGAGAATTGCTTTTTCTACGTCTGTAAAGAACAACATAGGTATCTTTATAGGGATGGCATTAAATCTATATAAAGCTTTCGGTTGAATGGCCATTTTTATTATATTAATTCTGCCTAACCAACAGCATCTTTCCATCTTCTTAGGAGATTTACTTGAAAAAAGATTTTCCTACTGTTTGTTTGTGAATAAAATTATTCATTTTCTGTAGTTCCGGCTGTGTGTCCTCCCTGAGTAGCTCATCCACTTCTAACCTTGGGTGGTCCCATCAGCCTTGGGAGTCACAGTCATTCTCCACCCTTGAGGTCACCACAAGACAGTGGGACTTGTCTCACCTTGGGAGAGGGGAGCCCCATGACTCCCACGTGATTTGCAAGGCCCCACATTGGGCACCAAGTTGTTATAAATGAAATCAAACAGGTAGTCGGGCGTGGGTGAGCAAGGCAGGAAATTGACT
Source organism: Aplodontia rufa (assembly GCA_004027875.1). Lineage (NCBI taxonomy): Eukaryota > Metazoa > Chordata > Mammalia > Rodentia > Aplodontiidae > Aplodontia > Aplodontia rufa. The sequence continues at coordinate 17,648 of PVKS010027040.1, read as the reverse complement.
TTGGTCAAAAGGTGAACATAAAATATGCACTGGAACATGAGATCAGGATTTTTAATTCCAACCTGATGAGATGCTGCCTTAGCTCTGATGGGCGGGGGGCTAACCTGCACAATCTATGACATTTGCTAAGCTAAGGTGGAGGCAGGTACAAACAGGAAGTAGGCGGGTTCTGGGAAAGAGAGGGGGTCCTTGAAAGAGGTGTTCATAGAGGGCACTGGAAAGAGAAGGGTGGGTTTTGGAAGGTGTCCTCGGAAAGAGGTGGGAGTACACAGGAGAGGGAGTCACTATCTTGAAGGGGACGAGAGATCTAAAAATGGAGGTAGCCTATCCTGCATCACATTCTTCAACTTTGCCAGAAAAGGAAAACATAAATTTTACGGCAACCACAGACATCAAGATAAAAAATGAGGGTTGCTCTGTTCCAATAAAATTGATAAGGAAGAAAAAAAGATGTGGCAGGACAGTTACCACTCTCAAGCCACCCGTTGTTGCCCAGATAGAAAAGTAAACATATTAGAGTTTGGAGAATTCTAATGCTATAGCTCTGGGTCCCAATGCATCATCATTTTGCTCATGGCTGGCTTACTTAGGTGAGCCTAAATTTGGAAACAAGCTGTCTAAAGGAAAACTGCGTCTTCTCCAGCCACTACTTTAAATCTGTATGACTGTCCTGTGCCTGCGGCATGAGGCCCAGGCTCCAAAAATATAATCTTTTAGGTAAGTGTACGTGCCTGCCAGTAGATGCCAACTTTGATAGAGTAGGTAGGAACTCACTGTCCCTGTCAACAATGCTTTGAAAGAAATGGGTATTCTCTTCAGTCCTTCTTGCTGACATTCATGTAAGAAATGTGCTGGGAGAAGAACCAGATGGTAGATAAGAGGTATGTGAATATGTCCATTCAACATTCCTTAGGGTCATGGATACCCGGGACCAGGCTTCTTACATCAGTGCTTCTCCTTTACCCGCGTTGCCTCTCCACTCTGATCACTGACAACGCCACAGGGAGAAGGAACCTATTGGAGAAAGGAGCAGGTGCAGCTCCCAGTCCACTTCTTCACGCTAGAATTCCACATACAAAGGCCCTCGCCCAGCAGTGCCTTGTTGTTGCCTTAGGGGCAGGAAGGACCAGAGGGGATTTTCTTTTAACTTCCGGGGCCCTGGGCATAGACCTCCCCAGAAACCTCAACTGGCAGAGGCTTGCTGTGCTGGTGGCCTTACTCTCCTCAAAGTCTGAGTCCCAGACCATGGGTAACCCTCCTCCCATAGTGGGCTTCCATGAGACCCAATATGGTTTTCTCTCTTCGTGTAAGCAGGAAGTTATTTGAAGTGCATTGGGAAAGTAACGGTGCAAAATACTGCAACAGTGAAGTTGAATAGCATTGCTCCCTCCTAGCTATGATCCTGGTTTCCCTAGTTTCCAGATGAATCTCTGTTCACCAGCCTTGGAAATGGCATTTGGGATGCTTTTTCTGGGTGTTCCCATGTCATTTCGATCCAAGACATAACAGAACAAAAGGTGTTTCAAGAGTATGGGAATTTCACACAGTTTAAGCAAAGTTGGCTGTGTTGGTCTAAAACCTAATACTCTTCTCCTGGTATTTTCCTTCCAGGTAAAGTGCTGGTGAGTCCCCCTTTTCCTTTATTGAAAACACTTGACAACCTGGGGCCAGGGCAGAGGCATTTTCCTCATCCTAAGGAAGGGTATCTCCAAAGCAAACTGCTGTTAACATCAGAATTAGTGATGACAGACTGTAATCTCCCACCCAACATCAAGAAGCCTGGGAGGTCGACTCTTGCCATGTCTTTCACTCAATGACTATAATATACAAATGCATCAAAGCTTTCCCCATTAAGGCGAGAGCTACTGACATTACTTGTTATCAGACAAAATAGGTGTGCACTGCCAAGAAAAGAGTGGCATTAATGTTGGTATTCCATAAGTCAGCTTCTATCTTTTACAGACTGGGAAAGTCACCCAATCAATCAAAGACAGTGAAAGAGGCTTACCAGGCAGAAAGAGATAATCCCAAGAAGGCCCACCAGCCCATGCTCAGCATTCCACAGACTCTACCCCAGTCCCCTGACAGCTTGTACCCTTTCATCAAGTGATTGACATGTTTAGTAAACATGCTCATTTTACAACTTGCCATTATGTAAGGGAACTCTGGGCCTAGAATCTTGTTCTCCCTGTGTAAATGTTCAAAGCCACCCCTTAAGAAATGAACTTTGGGAATATAACTTCCTACTTAATATACTATGAAAGCTTGGATGTTTATTGCAAGACTGAAAGTGAAGTGGCAAAATCCTGTGTTGTAAAAATATCTTAGAAAATGTGAAGTACTTACATGAGAGTCTTACTTCTTTATCATCCTCAGTATACTGTTGAAGTTAGTGTGGAGAAATCCCAGTAATGATATTTGCCTTTCATTTTAATTTGATTGTGAAACCTAACCTTGCAGACTTGGAGTTTTTTCCCCGGTATTTTGTTTTTACAAATGTTGGACTTTGTGTAAACCCGAGGTCCTCTGAGAAACTGAGGAGAGATTAAAGCAGCTTGGGTGATATGCAGTATCCTAAAATCATCAGCCGCTTCTACCGCTGCAGAAGATATATAGGGAGGGAGCCAGAGAATATGGTAACAGGGCAGCTTCATAGCTTTTCCTGAGGAGATTTAATTATTTACCTTCAGACTGTATTGGGACTGTTTTCATGCAGTATGAATCAAATAAATATTTCCAAGGTTGTGCGGTGATCTCCATCAAAGGGATTCACACCAAAATGCAAACAAGAGAAAACTCTGAAGGATTGGAAACTATGGTATGTACTTGCTTTAAAAAGCTATTCACGGGGGGCTGGAGTGGTGGCTCAGTGATTACTGTGCTTGCCTGGCATGTGAGATGGATGCGGGTTCGAATCCCAGCACCACATACACAATTAAGTGTTGGAGCAACGAAAGCCACATAGATAAAATCCTCTCTTTTTCTCTCTCTCACTGTCCCTCTCTCTTAAAAAAAAAAGCTATTCATGACCTTCATGAAAAACACATATGGGCAGAATAAAAAGTGGTAATGTTGACATGCTTGTTTACACCAAACCCTTGAATCAACTGTTAGAACTTTTAAGGAAGATTCCTATGATGGGGAAATAAGGAGAGGAATATAATCCACATCCTTGTATGACACAACACCCTCCTTTGTAAGGAACACACACAGACATGTAGGCAGGCCTTGCCATCAGGTGATGGCTGAATTTCCTGTGGGCACATTTTTACTTGAGTACCTTGTCCCTTGCTGCCCCAATGATCTGGGTTTTTTCCCTGTCAGTGTCCTTGTGCAGAATCCCAACTCTGGTCAGCAGGTGGCACTTTCTATACTCCTGTGACTCCTCTGAAGGAATTCCTGGGGAGGGTGCTCATGGTACAGCATGGAGTACACATTGCAACCACACCTGAATCTGTGCGTGCATTGGAATGACAAAGCTGCTTTTGTCGAGTGAAGGAGACTATCATTACATTTCAGTTTTTTATCATACTGTTCAGTTTTTTAATCTATTCAATATTGATGGGCATTGAGGCTGATTCCATATCTTAGCTGTTGTGAGTTGCAGTGCTATAAACATTAATGTGGCTCTATTACCATACCACGCTGATTTTAATTCCTTTGGATTAATACTGAGTACAGGGATAGTTGGGTCAAGAGGTGGATCCACTCCTAGTCTTCTGAGGAATATCCATTACTTTTCAAACTGGTTGTACTAATTTGTTTTTGCACCAACAATGAATGAGTATACTTTTCTACTCACAACTTCCCAGCATTTCTAATTTGTACTTTGGAACCCAAATCATTACATTTCAGTCTCCTTCACTCGACAAAAGCAGCTTTGTCATTCCAATGCACGCACAGATTCAGGTGTGGTTGCAATGTGTACTCCATGCTGTACCATGAGCACCCTCCCCAGGAATTCCTTCAGAGGAGTCACAGGAGTATAGAAAGTGCCACCTGCTGACCAGAGTTGGGATTCTGCACAAGGACACTGACAGGGAAAAAACCCAGATCATTGGGGCAGCAAGGGACAAGGTACTCAAGTAAAAATGTGCCCACAGGAAATTCAGCCATCACCTGATGGCAAGGCCTGCCTACATGTCTGTGTGTGTTCCTTACAAAGGAGGGTGTTGTGTCATACAAGGATGTGGATTATATTCCTCTCCTTATTTCCCCATCATAGGAATCTTCCTTAAAAGTTCTAACAGTTGATTCAAGGGTTTGGTGTAAACAAGCATGTCAACATTACCACTTTTTATTCTGCCCATATGTGTTTTTCATGAAGGTCATGAATAGCTTTTTTTTTTAAGAGAGAGGGACAGTGAGAGAGAGAAAAAGAGAGGATTTTATCTATGTGGCTTTCGTTGCTCCAACACTTAATTGTGTATGTGGTGCTGGGATTCGAACCCGCATCCATCTCACATGCCAGGCAAGCACAGTAATCACTGAGCCACCACTCCAGCCCCCCGTGAATAGCTTTTTAAAGCAAGTACATACCATAGTTTCCAATCCTTCAGAGTTTTCTCTTGTTTGCATTTTGGTGTGAATCCCTTTGATGGAGATCACCGCACAACCTTGGAAATATTTATTTGATTCATACTGCATGAAAACAGTCCCAATACAGTCTGAAGGTAAATAATTAAATCTCCTCAGGAAAAGCTATGAAGCTGCCCTGTTACCATATTCTCTGGCTCCCTCCCTATATATCTTCTGCAGCGGTAGAAGCGGCTGATGATTTTAGGATACTGCATATCACCCAAGCTGCTTTAATCTCTCCTCAGTTTCTCAGAGGACCTCGGGTTTACACAAAGTCCAACATTTGTAAAAACAAAATACCGGGGAAAAAACTCCAAGTCTGCAAGGTTAGGTTTCACAATCAAATTAAAATGAAAGGCAAATATCATTACTGGGATTTCTCCACACTAACTTCAACAGTATACTGAGGATGATAAAGAAGTAAGACTCTCATGTAAGTACTTCACATTTTCTAAGATATTTTTACAACACAGGATTTTGCCACTTCACTTTCAGTCTTGCAATAAACATCCAAGCTTTCATAGTATATTAAGTAGGAAGTTATATTCCCAAAGCTCATTTCTTAAGGGGTGGCTTTGAACATTTACACAGGGAGAACAAGATTCTAGGCCCAGAGTTCCCTTACATAATGGCAAGTTGTAAAATGAGCATGTTTACTAAACATGTCAATCACTTGATGAAAGGGTACAAGCTGTCAGGGGACTGGGGTAGAGTCTGTGGAATGCTGAGCATGGGCTGGTGGGCCTTCTTGGGATTATCTCTTTCTGCCTGGTAAGCCTCTTTCACTGTCTTTGATTGATTGGGTGACTTTCCCAGTCTGTAAAAGATAGAAGCTGACTTATGGAATACCAACATTAATGCCACTCTTTTCTTGGCAGTGCACACCTATTTTGTCTGATAACAAGTAATGTCAGTAGCTCTCGCCTTAATGGGGAAAGCTTTGATGCATTTGTATATTATAGTCATTGAGTGAAAGACATGGCAAGAGTCGACCTCCCAGGCTTCTTGATGTTGGGTGGGAGATTACAGTCTGTCATCACTAATTCTGATGTTAACAGCAGTTTGCTTTGGAGATACCCTTCCTTAGGATGAGGAAAATGCCTCTGCCCTGGCCCCAGGTTGTCAAGTGTTTTCAATAAAGGAAAAGGGGGACTCACCAGCACTTTACCTGGAAGGAAAATACCAGGAGAAGAGTATTAGGTTTTAGACCAACACAGCCAACTTTGCTTAAACTGTGTGAAATTCCCATACTCTTGAAACACCTTTTGTTCTGTTATGTCTTGGATCGAAATGACATGGGAACACCCAGAAAAAGCATCCCAAATGCCATTTCCAAGGCTGGTGAACAGAGATTCATCTGGAAACTAGGGAAACCAGGATCATAGCTAGGAGGGAGCAATGCTATTCAACTTCACTGTTGCAGTATTTTGCACCGTTACTTTCCCAATGCACTTCAAATAACTTCCTGCTTACACGAAGAGAGAAAACCATATTGGGTCTCATGGAAGCCCACTATGGGAGGAGGGTTACCCATGGTCTGGGACTCAGACTTTGAGGAGAGTAAGGCCACCAGCACAGCAAGCCTCTGCCAGTTGAGGTTTCTGGGGAGGTCTATGCCCAGGGCCCCGGAAGTTAAAAGAAAATCCCCTCTGGTCCTTCCTGCCCCTAAGGCAACAACAAGGCACTGCTGGGCGAGGGCCTTTGTATGTGGAATTCTAGCGTGAAGAAGTGGACTGGGAGCTGCACCTGCTCCTTTCTCCAATAGGTTCCTTCTCCCTGTGGCGTTGTCAGTGATCAGAGTGGAGAGGCAACGCGGGTAAAGGAGAAGCACTGATGTAAGAAGCCTGGTCCCGGGTATCCATGACCCTAAGGAATGTTGAATGGACATATTCACATACCTCTTATCTACCATCTGGTTCTTCTCCCAGCACATTTCTTACATGAATGTCAGCAAGAAGGACTGAAGAGAATACCCATTTCTTTCAAAGCATTGTTGACAGGGACAGTGAGTTCCTACCTACTCTATCAAAGTTGGCATCTACTGGCAGGCACGTACACTTACCTAAAAGATTATATTTTTGGAGCCTGGGCCTCATGCCGCAGGCACAGGACAGTCATACAGATTTAAAGTAGTGGCTGGAGAAGACGCAGTTTTCCTTTAGACAGCTTGTTTCCAAATTTAGGCTCACCTAAGTAAGCCAGCCATGAGCAAAATGATGATGCATTGGGACCCAGAGCTATAGCATTAGAATTCTCCAAACTCTAATATGTTTACTTTTCTATCTGGGCAACAACGGGTGGCTTGAGAGTGGTAACTGTCCTGCCACATCTTTTTTTCTTCCTTATCAATTTTATTGGAACAGAGCAACCCTCATTTTTTATCTTGATGTCTGTGGTTGCCGTAAAATTTATGTTTTCCTTTTCTGGCAAAGTTGAAGAATGTGATGCAGGATAGGCTACCTCCATTTTTAGATCTCTCGTCCCCTTCAAGATAGTGACTCCCTCTCCTGTGTACTCCCACCTCTTTCCGAGGACACCTTCCAAAACCCACCCTTCTCTTTCCAGTGCCCTCTATGAACACCTCTTTCAAGGACCCCCTCTCTTTCCCAGAACCCGCCTACTTCCTGTTTGTACCTGCCTCCACCTTAGCTTAGCAAATGTCATAGATTGTGCAGGTTAGCCCCCCGCCCATCAGAGCTAAGGCAGCATCTCATCAGGTTGGAATTAAAAATCCTGATCTCATGTTCCAGTGCATATTTTATGTTCACCTTTTGACCAAAGTCAATTTCCTGCCTTGCTCACCCACGCCCGACTACCTGTTTGATTTCATTTATAACAACTTGGTGCCCAATGTGGGGCCTTGCAAATCACGTGGGAGTCATGGGGCTCCCCTCTCCCAAGGTGAGACAAGTCCCACTGTCTTGTGGTGACCTCAAGGGTGGAGAATGACTGTGACTCCCAAGGCTGATGGGACCACCCAAGGTTAGAAGTGGATGAGCTACTCAGGGAGGACACACAGCCGGAACTACAGAAAATGAATAATTTTATTCACAAACAAACAGTAGGAAAATCTTTTTTCAAGTAAATCTCCTAAGAAGATGGAAAGATGCTGTTGGTTAGGCAGAATTAATATAATAAAAATGGCCATTCAACCGAAAGCTTTATATAGATTTAATGCCATCCCTATAAAGATACCTATGTTGTTCTTTACAGACGTAGAAAAAGCAATTCTCAAATTCATTTGGAACAATAAGAAACCAAGAATTGCCAAAACACTACTAAGCAAGAAAGATGAAACAGGTGGTTTTGCCATTCCAGATCTAAAACTATACTATAGAGCCATAGTAACAAAGACAGCATGGTACTGGTATCAAGATAGGAAAGAAGACCAATGGAATAGAATAGAAGACCCTGAAACAAACCCACAAATCTTTAAACATCTGATTTTTGACAAAGGGGGACAAAATATTACATGGAGAAGTGACAGCCTCTTCAACAAATGGTGCTGGACAAACTGGTCATCCACTTGCAGAAAGTTGAAATTAGACCCATATCTTACTCCTTGCACAAGAATCAAATCAAAATGGATCAAGGAGCTAGGCATTAAACCAGCTACCTTGCAACTGATAGAAGACAAATTAGATCCAACACTTCAGCATTTGGGAGTAGGCAAAGAATTTCTCAACATGTCTCCAAAAGTGAAGGAAGTAAAGTCAAAAATCAGTGAATGGGATGCCATAAAGATAAAAAGCTTTTGTACTGCCAAAGAAACAATCAAAAGAGTCAAGAGGTTTCCTACAGAAATGGAGAGAATCATGGGCTATGATTCCTCTGACAGGGGTCTCATATCCAGAATCTACAAAATCCTCAAAATTCTCAGCTACAAAAATACTAACAGCCCAATTAATAAATGGGCCAAAGAGCTAAATAGAAACTTCTCACCAGAGGACATTGATCAAACCAATGAATACATGGGAAAGTGCACTAAATCTCTAGTAACCAGAGAAATGCAAATGAAAACCACATTAAGATATCACCTTACGCCAGACAGAATGGTAAAGATGAAGAAAATAAACAATAATAGATGCTAGTGGGGCTGTGGAGTGATAGGCACACTAACACACTGTTGGTGGAGCTGCAGCCTGGTACAGCACCTCTGGAAAGCAGTGTGGAGAATCCTCAAAAAGCTAGGAATGAGCCCACCATATGATCCTGCTATTCCACTCCTGGGTATCTTTCCAGGGGACTTAGAATCAGCACATTATAGTGACACAGCAATATCTATATTCATAGCAGCTCAATTTACTATTGCTAGACTATGGAAACAACCCAGATGTCCCTCACTGGATGAATGGATCCAAAAACTGTGGTACATTTATACCATGGAATTTTACACAGCAATTAGAAACAGTGATATTGCAGCCCTTGAAGGTAAATGGATGGCTATGGAAGAAATTGTGCTGAGTAAAATCAGCTTAACCCAGAGAACTAAGGGTCGATTGTCTCCACTCATCTGTGGAGGTTGGGACTAGATCCTGGTCAGTGAGAAAGTTGGTCTATTATCATGTGTTAAATCCAGATAAAGTGCAATGTTATACAACATAATCCTTTTTTAGAGATACTGTGGGAAGGGGAACGGAGGGATAAGGGTGGGTAATCAGGGGGGCACTCCTGGGGGTGATTGTAATATCCAGAATCTATACACATTTTATATAATTTTGTTAAAACTTGTATGGCTGTTCAAAAATTTTTAAAAATTAAAATAAATAAATCTCTCTTTTTTTTTTAAAGAGAGAGGGACAAAGAGAGAGAGAGACAGAGAGAGAATCAATTTTATTTAAGTTTTCCTGTGGCTTTCATTGCTCAGAGTTTTCATTGAGTACATGGTTCTGCACTTTGAACTTGCATCCTTGCGCTTCCCAGGCAAGCACCTTAACCGCTGAACCACCTCTCCAGCCCCAGGAGAATCTTTTTCTTAAACTCAAGGGAGGAAAGGTATATACTGCCTCAGTGGTCGAAACATCCTTATCACGTTCCCTCTGCCCGCAGAGAAGACGCGACACGCGGTTGGGTTGGGAGAGCTTTATTTTTGGTTGACCTTCTTCTTCTTCCTCCTCTCTCTTCCCTTCTCCCCGGAAGTTACAGTCACAAGACAAAAAAAAACCTTTTCTCAACCAATCACATTGCTATATTGAGGCATGCGCATTCAGGAATCACGCGCTAGGCATGCAAGCCCCTGACCAATGAGAATCACTTCCTCATTTACGCCAGACCGCACTGGCTCAGTGCCAGCCGCCATCTTAAGCAGCCTATCTCCAGGGCTGGGGTCCCGGACACCCCGACACATCCTGTTTGGTGTGTTCTAAGTGGGTTTGAAACACGTCTGGGCAGAGGGTGAGCCCACCAACTCCAAATTTGCAGCACCAGCAAACCAGGAGGGTAAGATATAAATAGGAGTAGTGGGTGGGGAACAAAGGGATTGTAACAGATCTCTGGTAATGAAATTAAAAATCATATCCCGGGAGAAAATGGGATGGGAAATAAAAATTCTGCTGTAGAAAAGGAGGATGCAGGCAGGGGAAAGACACAGAAATCCCTCTACATAAGCCTTTGGGCTACCTGCTAAAATATTGGGAGGATAATCCTAAACTGAAAATGAAGGAAAAATCAAAGGTAATAGAATGTTGTTGCTTTATTTGGAACTAAGAGCCTATCGTAAATCCATCAATATACTGGCCAAGGTTTTGGGGCAAATGAGGATTGGATATGCTAATTATTAATAGAACCTGTAATTTATAAAGACTCTAACAATCTGTAAGAAATAGAATATGCCCTTTGTTGGAGAGCAGGCCCTAAAGTCCTATTTCCTCTTAAGATCAGCAAAAATAATAAAACAGAAGAATAAAAATTAAATGGATGGGCTCCTCTAAGTTGCCTTCCCCCACCATCCATTTCTAATTCAACTGAGGGGCAAAACCCATCTCCCGCCCCCAGGAATGTTCCAATGAAGGGTGAGAAAGAACCGAAGCTGACTGCAGCAACTTCTGTCCCTTCTCCAATTTCATACCCTTCCCTACCTAGATTAAAAAGAGAATTAAAACAATGCAAACAGGATATTGAAAACTTTCCTTTTCCACAGGGAGAAAAGAAACGTGATTCTCTTTCCTCCCCCTTCACCTTTCATCCTTTACATGAGGTTCCTCTAGGAGAAGGGACTATGGAATTTATAAATGCCCCTCTCACTAGCTCAGAGGTAAGATACTTAAAGCGGGAATTAAAACCTTTGATAGAGGACCCACGTGGGGCCTCCGAACAGTTAGAACAATTTCTGGGCCCTCAACTTTACACATGGTCTGAACTCATGTCTATTTTAAGTATTTTAATCTCTAAGGAAGAAAGGGCAATACTTAGGTGATTTGCAATGAAGGCCTGGGAACGTGAGCACCCGGCTGTCTCTGGAGTCCAACCAGCTGAGGTAAAATATCCAGTTGAAGACCCACACTGGCATAACAACAATGAGGTACACAGGGGACACATGAGAGACCTCAGAGACTTTATTATAAAAGGGATAAAAAAGGCACTCCCTTGGTCCCAAAATTTAGTCAAAGCTTTTAATGTACACCACGGGAGAGATGACAGGCCATCAGAATTTTTTAGTAGATTAGAGGAACAAATGAGGAAATATTCTGGGTTAAATAATAATGATGCCCTAGGGCAAGAAGTGTTAAAGGTACACTTTGTAATGAACACCAGGTCTGATACAGCAAGAATGTTACAAAAACCAGAAGGTTGAACAGATAGATGGAGGAATTATTGACAGAAGCTCAACAAATATATATGAGGAGGGATGAACAGAAACAGGGACAGCATACCAAATAATTGCTTTCCACCATGGAACCAGTACCTCAGCAAAACCTTAGCCTTGGAACTAGGGGACAAAGTGGGTCTCAACCAAGGTACTCTAGGGGACCACATGCCAAGGAACCACAGAGTGTAGAAAAAAAGGAGTAAATGCTATAAATGTGGGAAAGAGGGAAAATTCAAGAGACAATATCCTGAGTGGGAAAGAGAAGAAAAGGTAACATCCCTCATGTCCTTCGATGAGGGCTAAAAAGGTCAGGGGCTCTTTCATAGGAAGAAGTCCTACCAAGAGACCTTGATGACTTTGGAGGTGTGACCCAAAAGGAAAGAAGTAACATTTTTAATTCACTCTGGAGCAGCTCACACCTCTTTAACATGTCAACCCACACAGACACAACTGTCTGATAAACAGCTACTAGTGTCAGGAGTAAAGGGGGAAGATTTTAAAGTCCCCATATTTAAGAAGACTCAAGTAAGATACCAAGACAGGCATACCTAAATAGAATTCCTCTTTGTGCCTGCAACATGGACCAATCTTTTAGGTCGAGACTTGATGTGTGAATGTGGGGTAGAATTAAAAATCAGTGATATGGAAATTCAAAATTCCCTTAACCTTGTAACAGCCAAAGAAGAAGAAAAGACTCATCCCCAAGTTTGGACAAAAGAGGGAAATTGAGGAAAACTACAGGTGTCACCAATACATGCTGCACTAAAAACCAAGGGAGAAACCATAAGGAGGAAATACTACCCAATCCCTCTTGAGGGGAGGCTATGGTTACAGCCTGTAATAGAAGAGTTACTTAAGGATGGCCTCCTCGAACCCTGCATGTCTCCTTATAATACCCAGGTCTTATCTGTAAGGAAACCAGATGGATCTTATAGACTTCTCCAAGACCTAAGAGCAACAAATCACATGACTCAGGATAGACACCCTGTAGTCCCCAAACCCTACACACTTCTTAGCAAAACACCCCATAATCACTGTTGCTTTAGTGTTATAGACTTAAAGAATGCTTTCTTGGCATGTCCCCGAGCTGAGGATAGTAGAGATTTGTTTGCCTTTCATTGAGAAAATTCTCAAACTTGGAGGAAACAACAGTGTTGATGGACTGTCCACCCCCGGGGATTTACAGAATTGCCCAACTTATTTGGACCAATTCTGGAACAGGTACTAGAGGGATTTAAGGACCCACCACAAACTCAAATTCTCCAATATGTGAATGATGTATTAATCTCTGGAAATGAGAAGGAAAGTGTAACTGAAGCAACTATTGCCCTACTTAAGTCTTTAGGACATCAAGTATTAAGATTTTCAAGAACTAAATTACAATTTGTGGAACAAGAGTTTAAATACCTGAGACCTTTGATCATTGAGGGGAAATGAAGATAAAACCCAGAAACAATCTCAGGGATAACTGATATACTAGTACCTCATACTAAGAGGGAACATTGAAGATTCTTAGGACTGATGGGACACTCTAGATTATGGATAGACTCTTACTGCCTTTTGAGTATAAAATTATATCTGAAAGTTTTCAGTGGAGAGCCTGACCCAAACATTTGGAAGCCTGAGGAATTGCAGTCACTATATAAACTTAAACAAGCCTTTATCAAGGCTCCCGTGTTAGCTGTACCCTCACTTGAAAAAGGTTCCATTTGTTCTTCAATGTAGACAAGGGAACAGCTGTGGGAGCTTTAATCCAGGACCATGGGGGACAAAAAAAACCAATAGCCTGTTTATCTAAGCTTCTAGACCCAGTCTCTCGGGGGATGGCTTGAATGTATCCAATCAGTGGCTGGCACTGCCATTTGGTAGAAGAAATTCGAAAGTTAACCTTTGGAGGGGCCTTAATGGTGAGCACTCCCCATCAAGTCAGAACCATTCTCCTCCAAAAAGTGGGGAGATGGTTACCTTACTCCAGAATTCTAAAGTATGAGGCCATTCTCCTGGAAAGGGAGGTTTTAACCCTCACTAATGAAAACTGTGGAAATCCAACTGAATTCTTAATTGGGGGAAAACGTGTGACTCCAGTGAACATTACTGCATGGCTCTAACAGAATAGCAGACCAAGGTCAGGCCAGACCTTAGAGAAGTCCCCTTCACAACAGGACTTAAGATCTTTATAGATGGATCTTCACGAGTTATTCCAGGGAAGAAGCATAATGGCTAATCTGTAATAGATGGGATACAATAAAAAATAATTTAATCGGGAAGGCTACCCAATGGGTGGTCTGCTCAGACCTGACAATGATTTACTCCTAACCGAGCCCTAAGGTGTCTAAAGGGAAAAGAGGGAACAATTTATACAGACTCTAGATGTGCCCTTGGAGTTGTCTGCACTTTTGGAAAAATTTGGACTGAACCTGGACTAATAAAAAGTCGATGAAGGGATTTAGTACACAAAGAATTAATTATTCAAATTCTAGGAAGTTTACTGTTACCCGAAGAAATAGCTATCGCACACATGTGCCAGGGCAGCAAGGGGGCCACAATATACAAGCCCAAGGCCAAAGGCTAGCATATGAAGCTGCCAAAGAGGCTGCCCTACTATCGGAAATCTCTGTTTTCCTTTTCACCCGTTTTATTCCCTCCCTTGGTTACTCCAATATTCAGCCCACAGGAAGAAAAACAATTAATAAAACTGGGATCTTCCAAGACTCCTGATGGAAAACATTTTCTATCTGATGGTAGGGAAATGCTTATGAAACCCATAATGAGGGAAATGATGACCCATTTACATGAGGGAAGCCATTGTGGCCCACAACTCATGGGTGAGTCTATACTAAGGACATATGGATGCTTTTGAATTTATACAGTAGCCAAACAAGTAAATGGAGGCCGTATCACCTGTAGAAGGGTTAACAAGCCTCCAGGAAACAGCCTCCAGCAGGGAGAAATCCTGTGGTAAGACCTTTCCAAACCATCCAGATTGACTGTACTGAGATGCCTCAACTAGCACATCTAAAATATTTGCTAGCAATAGTAGATCATCTGAATAATTGGATAGAAGCTATCCCCTGGCCCAGAGCTACTGCTAACAATGTAACTAAGATTTTTGGGAATCAATAATACCTAGATTTGGCCTATTAGAAAATATAGACTCAGATCATAGAAGTTATTTTATTGCAAATATCATTAAAAAACGTATGAAAATCTTAGGCTTAAAAAACACTATCACACTCCCTGGCACCCCCCTTCCTCAGGTACGGTGGAGGGATTGAACCAAACTTTAAAGAGAAAGACTAGTAAACTGATGTTGGAAACAAAGCTCCCCTAGACTAACTGTCTCCCCATTGCTCTCCTACGAATTAGAACAGCTCCCCGAAAGGACAGAGGCTTATCCCCATGTGAATTGCTATATGGGTTACCGTATTTAGGGAAAACAATGCAGTTTCCCGCCTTTGAAGCAAAGGATCAATTTCTTAAAAAATACATATTGGGTCTCTCTTCTACCTTATCCTCTTTGATATTGCATGGCCTCCTGGCACAGACACCACCTCTGGAATTCCCTTCACACCCACATCAGCGTGGGGACCACATCCCGATCCAGGTCTGGAAGGAAAATAAGCTGGATCGTGCATGGGAAGGCCTTGTAAGTCTTGCTTGCCAGTGAGACTGCTGTCCAGACAGCCGAAGGAGGTTGGACTCACGAGACATGCGTGAAAGGGGTCTTAATTTCTAATTGTGAGAGACAATGAATCTCAGTCCAGCACCCAGACCTCACCATACTGACTTTAAAATACCTGAGTAATGCTTAAGATGATACTGGGAATTATATCTTGTAATTTGATTTTGATGTAGCTCAGACCAACTTTCCTCTGATTGCTAAGCCTAATGTTTACCAGATGCTCCCCTGTAAAAATTCACATAACCAAGAGCACTTGTCTGAGCTAAATGAATATCATCGCCCAACATATTCTGTAGCGGTTATTCTCTGTGAACAAACATAGTAATGATGTTTCCAAAACTACCTTGGAGACAAAAGATTTAGAAAAAAATTCTTAAAGTTGAGATTGGATATAACGAGGCAAATGCCAGTGTGAAAAGGATTAAATAGAGATTGAACATGGAGCCCACCCCACCTCCAGTGATCCTGAGATCCATCTCCTAGGACACAATCAAATAGATGATTGTCATTAAAAAATGTCATTTTTCTTGCATTGTAGTAGCACTGCATAACAAATTGGATATATATATATGTATATATATATACATATTTTATGTATATACATATGTGTATATACATGTATGTGTGTGTATATATATATATGTGTGTGTATCTTTATTTATTCATCCACTTGGAGTCTAATTCAACATTGAGTTGTCATTCATGCAAGGTATAGCAATTCCATGGGTAATTGTTAAGTGACAGACTAGCTACCTTTACATCACAGGTACTTCATGGAACAAGCTTTTCAAACAGTAGATAATGGAGGAAGTTTGAAATTGATGAAGGGATATGATTTTCCTCACAAGACTCACAGTCAGGGTTTGTTTGGGGCTGGCAGATTGCCTTCTTGGCTGTGAAGAGGCACCAAAGTCAGGGAGTCCCCAAGCCACCTCTGACACTCAGTTGCCACATCCAAACGCAGACTCAGGGGTCAAGATGCAGATGTAAGAAATATCTCTCAGGTACCCCCTCCTGAGTACTTCGGGACTGTGTTTGGTGGCAAGATGTTTGTGGTATTTGCCAACGCTGGCCAGCAAAAACCCATATTCCGTTTGAGAAACTCATCTGGGGAAACCGTGAAGCACAGAAGGTCCCGTCAACCCACAACATTGCTTTATTAACCCAGTCCAGGCACAAGTCATTACTTCTCCATCAGTGAATAGAGAAAGCGCCTCAGCACTTGAGTCACAAGATGCCTGTCTTTTCCATAACCCCAGAAATGTGTCATCACCACATCAACTTTGAATCAGATCAGAAAGGCTCACTTTTGCCTCTCACTGTTATTGCTGAGTGAATGCAGTAGCAGAGAAAATGCTAGAACCCAATGTTTTGATGACTTCATTTACAACACCATGTTCAGGCTATGTATAGGAATGGAATTTTTTCCCTCCAAACAATACATAAGATCTGATCTGAATGCTCTTGTTGCAAGAGTCTCCTGGGCTGTCAGGAGGATAAATTGATTGCAGTGGGTGGCATGCCTGTAAACTCTCAGGATACTTTGGAAAAATGTCGTGGTTGCAGAAGGTAGAGATAGCAAATGCTCCAGGGACAGCGGAAGGAAGCCACATATTGAGTTCTGCCTGTGCCAACACACAGGTCAATATTTGGAAACGTATATGTGCAACGGAAAAAGAAAAAAGGTGTCTGACGAGATGAACTCCCACGGAGTTCCTTGTGTTTGCAAGTCACTGACAAATCAATCTGGACCTCTGACATTTTGGAACTCTTCTCCCCACCTCAGGCAATGCTGCAATCTGCTCACTTCCAATGCATCGGCCTCCATGGCTGCAGGACTCTTACAGACCACGACACATGGAGATGTGAAGGAAGAGGCTTCGGGAGGTTTAACCAGGAGCTTTCACATTTATCAGTATGGACCTGTACTCTCAGTTTACAGGAATGGAACTTCTCTCACAGTTAAGAAGCAGTTCTTGTCAGACATAAAGAAGCAAAAGGAAGATCTTTTTTGTGGTTCATCTCAGGGACTCCTATTCAAGAAGCCACCATGTGCTTCCTGGGGTAAACGGGTGGAAGTCCAGTCTGCAACAGCAACATGCTCAAGCACAGAATAAAGTTTTCAGCAGTTTCTCGGCGAGGTGAGCAACACGACACACACTACGACCCCCATTCTTTGTCTCATCATTTCTCCTGGTTGTTAAATAGTGGTGTAGTTCCCTAGGTAGCATTTCCAATGAGAGAGTCCTTCAGAAAGGTTTGAGTGTGGCTCAGGTTCTTCAGACGTGTGTGGCCTTGTGTTTTTCTTTTCTGACCAAGAGTCAAAACATCATCCTCTCTTCAATCCTAGGGCTGGTAGATGGGCACAAAAGTGCCCCGTGTTTTATTTGGAATACGAAGGATAATTAGCAGTGTCAAAAATGCAAGTAATAGAGAGCCACACTGGTGTCTGGGAACACTGGATTTCCGTATAAGCATTGGGGCCTCTATTTTTCAATGTTTAAATTGCCAGCAGATATATGTTTACCTAAACTTTCCCACTAGCTGCATGGGGAAGAGAACTGAGATTTACTGTGCAAC
>PVKS010027039.1:0-27945 GCA_004027875.1 Aplodontia rufa | reverse complement strand
TAGGTCTCCCTGAGGGATGGCAGGAGGAAGGTCGTCTCCATGGGGGCAGGGCAGGGGAGGAAGGAGGAGGAGAGGCTTCAGGGAGATGGCACTCTCAGAGCCCCTTCCTTGGGCTTCACACACTGGTTCTGTGGCAGGCTTTTGTGTAGGTACACTTTCTCCTCATCCTGAAGGAGATTCCCCTGTGGTGTGGTGTATGCACTGACAGCAGGTGGACACCAGAGATGGAGGTGTGGTGAGCCACTAATGAATCCTGGTGTTGGCTGGGAGAGGAGAAGGCCTTTCTAAAAGTGAGCCATGATGGCTGAACCCTCATCTGAGACCCCATATGGCATGCTCAGCTCAGAGCATGGGGTCCTCAGGGTCCTGTGGTGCAGGGAACATGATGGTGGGGTGCACACTGCTTGGCCATTGCTGATCATGACAAGTCCTGGGCTGGATGCACCCAGCGAGCCCTTCAGCAGGCCCTGCTCCTCTTACCTCTGGCTCTGGCTCCTGATTGTTTTTTGCAAATGCTTCATTGATTGGTCCCTGGGACTTGGCCCTGTGAAGGCTGCACTTGGCAGTCACAGCAGGGTGTCTGTCCAGTGCTGCAGGATTGATCCCTGGCTCCAGGGAGCCTTAGGATTGAGAGTGGCCTCACTGAGCTGGAAGTCAGCTCTGCTCATCCCTCTGGGCAGTGGGTGGGTGCTGGGCCAGCTCCTGGCCTCTTCCCCATTTACATCAGGATGGGGACAGCACAGCTTTAGCCTGAACATCAGGAGCCCAGTTTCCATTCTTCACTGTGTGACCTTGGGCACAGTGCCTCACCTTTCTGGGTCTGTGCTTTTCCATCTTACCAATGAGAGGACACTGGAAAGGTGGGCCCAGGTGTTTCCAGGTCCACAGATGAGCCAGGCCTGGAGCCCTCTTCTGAGTGCTACTAGCACTTACGTGGCCCTGGGCCATGCAGAGAGTGGATGTAGACTCTTGTGTATGTGGCAGGCACCCTGGGCCTCTGCCCAGCAGTGGCCAGGGTGAGGATGAGGGTTGAAACAGCTTGTCCAGGGGACTGGCACTTTGCTTCTAAGATTTGGAGGTGTGGCTCTTACTAACCATTTACTGTGAATCGCAGTGTTCCAATCTGCAAAATGGGGATGGTACTGGTAGGAAGTTCATATACAACTCCATGAGCTTCAAAGCCTCCACACCTGGGATGTTTTGCTGTTACTGGAGGGAGAAGCGTTGTGTGGCCTAGGGATGACTGTGTGACAGTCCTGCCAGCCACAGGTTTGTAGGAGGACAGCCAGACACACAGATAGACTGAGGCTAGTGGGGTGGTCAAAGCCCACCAGAGGTCAGAGCCGTGGGCTGATTATCTGGCTTTTTCTTGGACACCCTGTGACAGCAGCTCATGGTCTTACAAGGCAGCTTAGTTCTATGCTTTGGGAGAGATCCAGAAAAAAAAAATCCTTCCTAATATTAATTTGAAGTCTGCCTCCCTGGAACTCCTACCCATCGGGTCTAATTCTTCCTGCTGGGGTCTTGTAGAATAATAATAATACAATATACATGATATAGTACATGTAATATATTATTATAGCAGTTGTATTTGTTGAGTGCTCAAGGAGGTGTTCTAAGTGTTTGTAGGTATTAATTCATTTTAAAATTCCCTCTAAGAACCTGAGTTGGGTTTTGCTTGCAGGCTTCAGTGTGCAGTTTCTGGAATGTGCTCTCCCGGGTTGGAGACTGGGCACTTACCCATCCCCAGTCTTCTGTGCCGTTTCATTTTTGAATCTCTTGCCTCCATTCCCAGTGGTGGGCCGGTGGCTGGGGAGCAGAACAGGAGGCAGAGCACGGCCATCTGAAATCCCTCCTGGAGGATGCCTGTTCCGTTGCTATCTCCTTGCCCATCTTGGGCTCCAATTCCCTTGTAGGGCTTCTTGAAGAGCATCTCCCTGCTGGAGAGACAGAAGCCAAATGAAGCCATTAATTAGCTCCGTCTTCCCAGGTCTGTTAACATCACCCCACTTTCCGAGGCAGGCCCCCTTGTCCCCGTGTGTCTCATTGCAGATGGGAGCATCAGTCTTTGGCAGCAAAGCCTAGGATGGTATGCGCAGAACAAGGCCAGCTCAGTGACTCCATTTGTGGCCAGAGCTCTGGCTGTCAGCTGTGAATGGCCACAGGGCACCTGTGGAACCCGGCTGCAGGGTGCTGGATATAACCCAGACACCCTACTAGTATTGCTCATGGCAAGGTCACCAACCATCTCCATGTTGCTAAATCCCATCTGTGACCTGCCAGTTGATCTTTTCCCCCACAGGACACCCCCTTCTCCTCATTTCTCCATGTCTGCCCCACCTCTTGACTCTGGAGGGCCCTGGGATTCAGCTCTTGTATCCTCTCCACGTCCTCACTCCCCAGGCGATCATCTGTCCTATGCACGAGCCGCTGCATGTTCACGGCTCCTGCCATTGTCCCTCCCGCCTGCGCAGCGTCCACCTGCTCAACCTTTCCACCCTAGTATCTCCAGCTCCACAGGTCTGAGGCTGAATTTCCTCTCACCCCCCAAATACCTGCTTCACCTGCAGCCTTCTCGGTTAGCTGTGACTCCATCCTGCCCCTTGCTCAGGTTCCAAACTTAAAAGAGTTATTGCTGACTCTACTTCCTTCCTTGCCTCTCTTCCAATCCAGGAAATCCTGTTCGTTCCATTTTCAAAGTGGCGGAGAACTTTCTTAGCTCTCCCCCATTCTGCTCCCACCACCGTGGTCTAAGCCCCCATCATCCCAGCGCTTCCCACGTCTCAGTGGTCTCCCTGCCACAGCCCTTTTTCCTACTAGCAGCCCAGGGTCCCATTCAACCTGAGGCACAGCCTGTCATGAGATCTGCTCAAGTTGCTCCTCCCCGTTGGGATGGAAGCCAGCGCTCTTAACTGACATAAAGGCTGTGGGCAGCCCAGCCCCACCACCGCTGTGACCTCACCTCCTTCCCTCCATTCCACTTGCTCCAGTTCAGCTGCACTGGTCTCCTGGCGTGAAAGGCTGTCTCCCAGCTGTGATGGTTGCTGTCTCTGCTTCCTGGAAGGTAAAGAGCCCCCAGGACGTTGGCTGAGTTAGTTCAAATGCTGCTACCTGAGGTGGCCTTCCTGGGTCTCTCCAGGAATGGCTGCGGGCTGCTTCCTTTGCTTCCACCAGGGCCTGGTCACCCCTCTTGGTTGCTCTTCTATCTCCCATCTTGGCCCATGCATGCTTTTAGGTGGACTGGACACCCTCTGCCCAGCTCTTGCCTGGCTGTGCCTGGAATTTGGGGTGCTTTAGTGCAAGTCTGGACTCCAGGAGCATGTGGGGGAATCTTCCAGGGCAGGGGCTGCAGGCTGACTTGTGTCTCCCACTGTCCTTCCTGGAACCCCAGCTCTGGTGCCCACCTCGCAAGGGTGTATCAGGAGGGACGTGTTGGTGACATTTGGGTGGCTGCTTAGGCAGTGGGCCCTGGAGAGACATTCCCAGATGGCACAGACGCTGTGCGTGTCTGCGCTTATGAACGCCAGGCCTGTGCTGTGCCAGGGTCCTTTTTTTTTTTTTTATCATCCCAGATGCCTGAAGGCGCTGTATGTGGCATATTTGCTGGGGACCCTCTGGGCACTGAGTGCTGGCTGGCCCTGGGGGAGGGACACAGATATAGCAGCAGGAAGGCTGGCTTGGAGACATTGACTCCACCCAGGCGATCTGAGTGGGGCCCTCGAGGGCAGGGAGACATCTATCTCGGCCACCACCCTTAGACCTCAGGTCCCGGAGAGGGTAGTGCCCCCGTCCCAGTTCTGAACACCCCAGCTAAAAGCCTCCCAAGGGTTCACAGGAAGGAGTGGAACTGTTTTCACAGCCTGGCACCTCCACCTGGGCCCTGTTGCCCACAGACATCCTGCTCTTCAGCCTTGTGGACCCGCTCTGGCCCCGACACCTCTCGCTGTGCCTCACCACCCTGCTTTGCCCAGGCTGCTCTCTTGGTCTGAAGTGCCCTGTCCCTTCTCGGCCCCACAAATTCCTGCTCACCTTTCAAAGCGCAGCTCTCAGGTCACCCCCATGAGACTCTCCCAGCCTCCCAGCCCCCAGCTTTGTCATTGGGTCTGGTGTGCTCTGTCATGGCTATTTGTGTGTGACTCCCCACTGGACTATTAATTTTTCCATATTAACTTTATTAATATCAGCATTACGATTAATGATCACTTTAGTATTTATGTATAAGGTAAGATTGTGGAGTGGTAATATTAGCCATGGTTTATTGACCGCCAGCCTCCTGCAGGGCCACTGCTAAGCACTTTGGATGCATGGGCCCCTGTGGCCTCACCGTGACCCTCCTAGACAGGTGGCATTATCTCCATTCCACAGCTGGGCAACCTGAGCCTCCATATCCTCTGTGCCAAATGCAGTGCCCGGCACAGAGCGGGCCTCAGTGGACGCTTGGTGAATGAGTGGATGTCAGATATGCCTCTGCTGATTCTCCTCCCCTTGGCTCCCTGTCCCTCTGTTTGTCACTGAGGTTGGTGCACATGAAGCTGACTTCCCCAGGCAGAACCCCCAGCACCCCCAAAGCATCTTGAGCCACAATTAAGGTGATAATGCTCATGCTAATCACCTACAGGAGTAAATTAGTCTTGTCAGGAGCCATTAAGGTGGAAGCTCGGGATTCATTAGGATGGATCGGGCCCAGGCAGCGCCTGGCACCGCTGCCAGGCTGCACTGATTAATTTCTCTGCAAACTCCATCAATGCCCAGCTGTTTCGTCTGGACCCAGGGAGAATGATTTTCAGGTGGGCTGGCCCTGTGTCAGCTGTCTCAGTAGACAGAGGAGCTGTGAGTGCAGGCGCGCCCGCTACTCCGGTGGAGCGGCTGGACAGGAGGGAGGGCTGGTGCGCGTGGCAGCCTGTAGGCAGCGGCTCTCCAGGTTGGGGAACGAGGCTGCTGAGCTGGGACTCGGGGCAGACACTGAGGGGGCTGTCCAGGAGGAGTTCAGGCCTTCCCTGGACTAATCTCACACCTAGTGCCCTGGATGGGACTGTCGCTTCTCACTGGACCTCTTCCCCTTGGCGCTTTAGATGGAAGAAACCATCTCTTGGGAGAGGTTGGAGGACCACAGGATGAGAATTACTTTTCTCTTCCCCAGATGGTTCCCTAGGACTGACGTGGGCAAGAGGGGGTTGAGGCACCCCAGGGTAGCCTCTTGGCTAGGGCTGGTGGAAAGCTCCAGGAACCACAGGGCTAGAGGGACGTGGATGGGGGAGGTCAGCAGCTCCTGAAGGCCAGCTGGGTGTGCTGTCTGTGTGGCCTGGGCTTTCTTGCCAGCCACTTTACAGAGGCTGTGTACCCATGTGTCAGAGCAATACGAAAACAGGATGTGCAGCCAGGAGTAAGTGCCAGTGAAGGTCAGAGGCATGTGGTGGCTGTAACGGCCTCTGTCCCCACCTCCACTTTAGCCCACCTGGAGGGTCCTCATCTGCTACGAGAGGGCCCACTCTGAACCCTGAGGGCTTTTTGTAGAACAATACCATTTCCACTATTTTAATCTAACAGCCCCACTTTATAGATGGAGAAAGTGAGCCCCAGCTCTGCCTCTTTCTAGCTGTGGCCTCGGTTTCCCAATCTGCATAATGGGGATGATACTAAGTTTCCCTCTTTGGATTTCTGTATTAAGTGAGCCAATCATAAGGCTCTTAGGACTCTATCTGGCACCTGGCAAGTGCTTAAAAATGTTAGCTGTAGTTTACACTCACTCGTCTTTAAACTCCTGGCAACTGTAATGTAGCAGACAAGCTTCTTGGTTGCCCCGTGGAGAATCTGTCCCTGATTGTCCACTCCATTGGAAGGCTGTGGACATTCTCAGAATTGACATTAACTAAAGGACCTAGCCTGGACATTGGCCAGACAATTTGGCCAGGTGGTCACTGCTGTCACCATGAGTGACTTTTGCCACTTACGGCCAAGGCAGCAATGTCTAAATGGCCAAGCCCCATGACGTGTCTGTGCTCAGGCTGCAAGGGAGTGGGCCTGTGCAGCTGAATCCAATAGGAGAGTTTCCAAAAATAGAAAGGGGTGCTAGGCATAGAGAGACAGAAGGCCATTTTATACCGTCAGAGAGAAAATCACAGGATGGAGGTGCTGACTGTGACTTCATAACACAATTAAAATAAATCCATTAGGGCTGGAGTGATGGCTCTGCAGTTATGGTGCTTGCCTAGTATGCGAGAATATGCGGGTTCAAACCCGAGTACCACGTACACAACTAAGTGTCGGAGCAACAAAGGTCACATGAAAAACTAAGTAAAAATTGCTTCTCTCTTAAAAAAAAAATCCATTACTTTTTTTAAAAAATATTTTTTTAAAGAGAGAGAGGGACAGTGAAAGAGAGAGAAAGAGAGAATCAATTTTATTTAGTTTTTCATGTGGCCTTTGTTGCTCAGACACTTTGCTGTGTACATGGTGCTGGGGTTCGAACCTACTTCCTCACACATGCCAGGCAAGTGCCATAACTGCCAAGCCACAGCTCCAGCCCCAAATCCATAACTGTTAAAATAAAAAAATTCTTGTTCATGTCCCCAAGATCATGTCACATGCCATTAACGGACCCTTCCATACTTAGGGGGCACTGGTCCAGACCAGTAGGTTTAATTTGGAATTTAAAAAAAAATTTTTTATTTTGAAATACTTTTAGACTTTACTGAAAAGTTGTAAAGGTAGTACAAACAGCTTTTCCTAATATTAACATCTCATACCACCACAGTGCAATTATGCAAACCAGGAAAACAACATTGATACAATGCTGTTAATGATGGAGCCTATTCACATTTCAATAGCTTTTACCGAAAGAGCTTTCCTTCTTGGTCTGCAGGCAAGAGTTCTAAATTTCTCTTTTAGCTGTGGAACTGTAGGGCTGGTCTAGTCTGTGTCCATAGACACACACACATACTCACATTCATGTTTGCCTGGGTGACTTCTATGGGTCAGGTTCTGTTCCAGGGCCTGGGAACATGAAAGACGCAGGCAGGAATCCTTGCCCTTAATGGAGGTGACCTTCCAGTGAGGGATGCAGACAGATGTAATCTGGAAACAGTAACAAATGCTAAGGACGAGTATTCTTTGGCAGGAGATAAGGCAGGGGTGAACAGTAGGGGGCTGCTTTTACCCCACCTGAAGGGTGCTTGGGGGCTCAGGATGAACCCCTAAAGCCTCAGGTGGGACCATCTGATGACATCTGGTTTGCTCAAATAGTCCCACTTTATAGATGGAGAAAATGAGGCCCAAGAAGGGGCAGCTGACCCAAGGTCCCCAGCGAGTTACTCCTGGGTTCCGACCGCAGCCTGCCAGGGCCAGGGCAGAAAGAATGCAGCGGGTGTTACCTGTGCAGCCTCAGGCACCCCTGAACCTGGGGTGGGGTTCTCTGGCTGGAGACCTAGAGCTTGGGACTTGTGGCTTAGAGAATGGGCTCCATGAGCTTTGTGGCTGCCCCGGTCTGGAGCAGGCTGCCTAAGGAGGCGGTCAGGGCAGCTCAGGGGCTCCTGGGGCTGTCGGTAAGGGTGTGGCCAGAGTTTTGGGGAAGGAAGCACACCAGTGTCTATCCACATGGTCAGATGCTGGACCAAGGCGCCGAGGCGCTGGGGCCTTAGAGGACTTCGCTCTTCTCTCTGGGAGGAGGGGGAGGGCCCTGCCACTTCTCTCCCTTTCTCCAGGGCAGCACGGGCCCTCTGCAGGGGTGATAGGACAGATTAGTGCCCAACTGGGGGGCAGATTCCCTGGGATGCAGCCACTCCCAGCAGGCCCCAGCCTGGGCACATTCAGAACCTGCGGTCACCCCAGCTGTGCTCTTCCCTTCAACACACGGCTGTGGCTATGAGGTGGGTGGGGCAGATGTTTTAGATGTGGCCATAATAATGCTAATGATAATGATGGGATTTCCCATCTGACCGGTGGATATACCCTGAATGGCATGCACTGCACACCTGTGCCAGGATGTGGGCGGGCGGGTGGGGAGGGACATGCACAATATAGATATATGGGGAGATGGCATCTATCTTGGTTTGGTTTGCACACTACTCTGAACAAACCAAAAAAGTAAGTCTTAGAATCTCCGTTTTTGCAAATGAGGAAGCTCAGAGAAGTTAAGAATGTGCACAGGATCGAGCAGCTTACATGGGGTAGAAATTGGACTCGAGTCCAGTGCTGCCTGACCCCCAAAGCCTGTGCCCTTAATCACGCAGCTCTGGGATTCTGTATGTGAGTCTTTGCTTTTAAACAGCTGCAGTCTAGAGGGGAGGAAAAGGCCAGCACATCCTGGGCAAGCGAGAGACGTGCTCTAGAGTGCTCTCCAAGCAGAGGGGGAATTCACTGTGGGCACAGGGACAGAGAAGGTGACATAGTAGAAGTGGCACTGGGAGGGTGGTTGGGTGTTGACCTGCTGA
Source organism: Aplodontia rufa (assembly GCA_004027875.1). NCBI lineage: Eukaryota > Metazoa > Chordata > Mammalia > Rodentia > Aplodontiidae > Aplodontia > Aplodontia rufa. The sequence continues at coordinate 19,516 of PVKS010027039.1, read as the reverse complement.
AACCACATTTCAGAAGGTGACAGGACAGGTTTTTAGCCAGCAGTGGAGCTAGTGATCTGTGTTGTCTTAGATGGAAAAACTACATTGTTGTGATTAAAAAAATATATAATACTAGTAAGTAGAAGGTTCTTTTTTTTTTTTTTTTCTTTTAGAGAGAGAGAGTGTGTGTGTGTGAGAAAGAAAAAGAACTAATTCTTTTTATTTTTCCATCTGGCCTTTGTTTCTCCAACACTTAGTTGTGCATGTGGTGCTGGGGTTTGAGCCTGGGTCCTTGAGCGTGCCAAGCAATCGTGATCCCACTGAGCCGCCACTCCAGCCCCCTAGTACTGGCAACTTACTGGTTAGGTTGCCTGCATGATCTTGCTTCGTCCTTACAGAATCAGTGGGAGTCTGTCGAACATGAGCTCCTCCTGTTTCAGGCTCAGAGAGAACAAGCAGGATGCCCTGGACTCCCGGCTAGGGAGCAGCGGCGTGGGGTGTGATTCCATGTTGGTCTTCCCCCACCTGCGCTGCCTGGCAGGATCGGATGGGTCACTCCTCAGCCTCAGTGGCTGAGCTTGCACACTGGACAGATGTGGATTAGGGGATTTTGGTCAACACAGCTTGGTTGGGGAGAACAGACCCTGGACTCTGGCTCTGCCCCTGTGCCCCTGTGTTAGTTTGGGGACACTGGTTTCCCTGTCAGGGACCCACTTCTGGGTCCCTTGGAAGACCCAACTATGTAGAGTTGGAAACACTGCTCCAAAATGACTTTGGAGAAAGTAGACCAAAGTATGAGGTTAGGTTAGCAGGGTCTCCTGCTCCAGGGTCCCCGGCCTTTTCTTAGTGCCTGGCGGTGACGGGGGCAGGGGCCTTGGCCAGCTGTGCTGCGGCTCCACACCAGGCACCCCTTTGGCAGATGGGCCTGGCTCAGCTGTGCCGTCGGGATGAGGATGTGCTGAGCTTGCTGCCAGCCGGGAACACTTGTGCTCTGGGAACCAGCAGAAGATGTAATTTACAAGAGCTGAAAACCCTCCAGCTGGCTGGAGAGACAGTGGCAGGCAGAGGCGGCTTTGAACTTGTCACCACTCCCCTGTCCCTACTGTTCTTTACACACCTCAGGGGACCTGTGAGCCTGACTGTCCAACTAAGCTTAGCCTGGAATATGAGATCAAGTCATTTTGTCATCCCTGACCAAAAAGGATTTAGATGCCTAGGAAAGTTGTCCCTTGGAGCAAGGCTGCCCTGATATTCACGCCTGGGTGCCTCCCCCATCCTCTTCTCTCCCATCTGGGTATGGCGCACCAGGCACTGGGAGGGGAGGCCCAAAGCCTGGGTTCTAATCCCAGCTCTACTGCTATTAGCTGTGTGGCCATAGGCAAGTACCTTAGCCTCTCTGAGACGGGGATGATCATACTTGCCCAGCCAGCTCCACGGGGAGCTCATGAAAAAGCTTTGGGCATGGAGCGGACATACAAATCATGTTCATTGTTTTAATTGAGCGATTTTTCTGTAAGTACCTCCTCTTCCAAGAAGCCCTCTCCTGCATCTGCAGCAAATGTGGACTGTGTCACCTGCCACTTAGCCTTTCTCTGCCTAGGGCTGTGGCAAAGGTTAAATTAATGAAACTAACATGTTTGGCACGTAGGAAGCACAAATAGTAAACTAGCATTATTGTTGCTATTGTTCTTTTCCCAGCTGGGCAAGAAGCAGCTTTGGGATGGGAATGGTGGTCTACGTGGCCAAAACCCACTGGACCAGCCCTGGATATTTGGCACAACTTTATGCATTGCTCTTCCAAGGGACATTTGTGTCCTCCATGTGGAAGAGGCCCAGAGGCCCCTGCTTCCCCTCCAGCCAGACCAGGGATCCCTTTGGTGTAGCTGGGCTCTTGCAGAGGTGGGCAGCTAACAAGGCAGTGAGTGCCACCTGCCTCCTGGCAGACTGGCTGACCCCTGCAGTGGCCACCCATCCCACCTGGTCTGCCCCACAGCTCCCCGGAGTTGCCCTCCCTGATTCACATGGTGGCTGCCCAGTGCCAGCCCCTGAGCCTGCTCTCCCGCCTCTGGGGCTGCCAGCTCTTGCGGGCACTCAGGACAGACTTTGCTTACCTTCTGCCTTCTTGTCACCTCACCTGTGTGCTGGGCACTGTGTGAGGACTTTTTGCACACCTTGCAAGAAGAAATTCATTCAGTTCTCGCAGTGTCCTATGGAGCAGGCGGTCGCGAAGCCCATTTTGCAGATGAGGAAACAGACTTATGGGTTGTAGCCTGCCCAAGAGCTTCTGTGTCCACTCTGGACTCAAGCTCAGGTCTCTGTCCCTGCATAACCAACTGGATGTTCTCAGGCACAGATCAGAATGGACAAAGAGGAGGATCTTGCAGCCCCGCTGGTGTGGGGTCCTCACTCCCCAGCTCTGGCCCCTCTTCTCCATCCCTTCACGCAGATGGAGGGGACAAGAGTCTCAAACCTTGGTCCCCCCTGGCCCTTGACCTTGGTGGGTGGAGGAGCAGGCCCAGTGTCACAGTGCTGCCCATGAGCCCTCCTTTTCTGGGCTCTCTTGGCAGCAGGACTGTGGGTGTTGGGGCCCTGAAGGATAATTCAAGATGAACACACTGGTGGCGGCGCGGGAGCGAGATGGAGGGATTATTGAGTGTTGAACTGCTTCGCTGCGTTGGCTGCTTCATGAGCTCTCTAGAGAAACCCTATGTCGTGGATAAGTCAGGCCTGACAGGCAGGGAGGCCTTTGTCTCCACCGTCCCTAGTGAGCTGTGCTGACAGGGCCCCAGTACCCTGCTCGCCCTGCCTGGGCCAGGACTCTGCTTCCAGCCCCCCTGCAGTATGACTCTGGTCCCCCACTCTGCTCATCCTAGCCCTGGTTCTCACCCTGAACTGCACCAGAATGTGGGGTGGGGATAGAAGTACCTTACTGGTGTGGCCCCAGACTGCGCCAGGCAGCCCAGGCAGAGAAGAGGCATGTGGGCCAGAACCTGTAGACACCTGCTACCCCAGGGGTGGCCCAGTCTCATTGCCAAGACACCGTACCTGCAGTTGTCATGTTCTCTGGGAGACCAGAAAAGGTCCCATGTGCAGGGACTCGGTACCCCATTCGGGAGGTAGCACACAAGGTCAGGAGGTCAGGGGGCAAAGCCCTCAACTCAACCCTGGCCACTCTGCTTTTTTCCCTAATCAGTTAGGGCTCCAGCCACCCCTGCAGTCCTGCTGCACTCTAGGGGTAGAGACAGGGAACAAAGTTGTGACCTCTTCAAGGCAGGGGCTGCGTCTTAAGGCCTTGCTAGGTAGGATTCTTGGAATGTTCTGGCAGCGTGATGGCTTTCCTTCCTCAGTGTCCCCTGGGAGCTGGGTGCGGGGCCTGGCGCACCGTGGTGCTATCTCTGTGTGTGATGACTTCAGTGTCTGTCCCAGCCCAAGAGCACATCCATTCCAGGCTGCCTCAGCCTTCAGGTGGTAGCAGGAAGGGAGTGAACCCAAGACACTGGATGGAGGGCTCAGGGGTAGGTGAGTGCAGTGGGCAGGGATTTCCTCCTAGAAGGAATCCAGAGAGCAGAGCTCAGGCCCTGGGGGTAGGGTGTGGCGATGGCCGCAGCCTCCTGTCGTCTGTGGCACAGCCCTCTGTGCCCTTTCACATCATGGGACAGAATGCGATGGTTGCGACCAAGGCCAAAGGTACCTTACAGACCCTGTGCTGTTTCCCACACATCGAATTCTCCCATCCGCGAGCCAGAGTTCTTGACTGTCAGCTCCAGGTTCGAACTGTGGAGTGACCCCAGGCACATAAGCTTCTAAAAGCAGTGCCCAGTTCCCTTCCCGTGTGCTGCCTCAACTCTTCAGGCCTCCTGTAAACTGGGAACAGCAGTCCTTTCCCACTCTGCCGCCCCTACCCCAGCGGCTCTCTCACTCCTGTGGGCTTCAGAAGCCCCTGGAGGGCTTGTCACAGCAGATTGCCTCTGGGCTGGGTTTCTGGCTCAGTAGGTCTGTGGTGGGTTTAAGAATCTGCATCACTAACAAGTTCTTAGGTTGCAGCTGTTGGTCATCCAGGACTCATTCCAGACTGCTGCCCTACCTGGAAGGGGTGAGTCCCCTGCTGTCCAGGCATGGGCATTTCTGCAGCCCTCGGCGGCATCTGCCCGTGGGGCCTTGTGCTGGGCTTGCTGGGACCTGCCTCTGGACTCTCTGTCTGTCTTGCAGGTCCCCTGCCTGGGTCATTGCCTGTGTTCTCCGCACCTCAGCTGGGGCTCATCATCGGGTAACAGATGTGTGATTAAGAGAGGGCCCACGGGGAGGTGGCCTGAGCTGCCCAGCGAGCAGCTTGCCCCCAGCCCCGCCTTGTGTGTTTACAGAGTAGCCGCACAGCAGCGGACATAATCACTCCTGACGGCCTTCATTAAGAGCTCTGGAGCAATTTACAGTTAATTAAGGAGAAGGGAACTGTTTCCCTCTTCAGGCATCTCCCCTACCGCCTGCTTTAGAGGGAGTTCTGCCCAAGCCTTGGACCAGATGAAAGCAGGGGCGTCAGGAGGGTGAGGAATGTGGCTTCTGAGAGCAGCAGACCACTGCCCTCTGAGTCAGCAGCCCTGCCCACTGCTCCCAGCTCTTGGCTGAGCACTCGCACTGCTGCATGTGGCCACGTGCTGTGGAAAATAGTGCCCTACACCCCGGCTGTGTCTCAGTGTTTGCAGAGACCTCGTGTAATTATTTCACTCTCAGTCTCAGTTTTCCCACCTGTAAAACGGGACTGGTGCAGCATGCTTTACAGAGCTGTGGTGATTATTTCATGAAATAAAGTATGTGGAGTGGCTGGGATGGTAGCTGCTGGCCCATCTGGGGACCTCCCTCTTGTCCCTGCCTGCCTGGGTGCTTTCTGTTAGCAAAAGCTACTCAGATGTCCACAGTCCTAGGTCTGCCTGAGCCTGGCTCAGCTCCTCCCTGCTCTTTGGACTCAGGAGACCTGGGGAGGAGGCAGGGAGGAGGCTTCTCTGGGCTAGCCTTGGACCTTAGAGAGCCTGAGCTTCTAGGGTAACAATTTAGAAAAATTAAACACTTACCAGCTTCATTTCCCCCATCTAAAATGAAAACAGCTTCATTGAAAGCCACGCTGGGGGATACGCACTTTCACACCTTAGGCTACCTACTTCATTGACTGGAAACACGTCAATGAGAAAACCGGCACTGCGTTTTAGCTTCAGAAATGTAAACATCTGAGTGCACTTGAGAACCATCAGTAAAGAGACCATATTCTGAAATTAGATCCGGGGCCGTATCAAGGAGACGGCTGCCGGGGATCCCTGAGGCTGCTGGTCCCCGATCCAGGTAACGTTGCGGACTGTGACATGTGACATGCACAGCACAGAGACAAGGCTGGCAACTCCCTGCCTGCCCTGTGCAGGTCTGTGCTCCTAGGGGCGAGGACAGGGTCACCCACCCTTGCTGCAGCCACTCCTCACCAGATGCCTTGCTCTGGGTCTCTCGAGTTGAGAGGGGAGGGAGGTGGGAAGGGTGAATGGAGGGTGGAAGAAGCTGGTGTTCTCTTACTGCCCGCTCTCCTGACAGTTTCCTCCTTCATCAATTGGGACAGTGACTCTCTTGTTACCAAGCATTAGTAGGTGTGAAGTCCCCAGGTGTCTGAGAGCCACCCTCTGGGCCTGAAGTGTGTCCACCGAGTTCCCCTTCTCTGTCCCTCCTTCAGCTGGGGCAGTGTCCTGCCATCCACAGATCAAAACCTGGGCCCCCTGGTCTGGGGCCTGGGACCTCTTAGGCTGTCACCTTCTCTCTCTCTTTTTTTTTTTTTTTTAAGAGAGAGGGACAGTGTGAGAGAGAGAGAGAGAAAAATCAATGTTATTTAGTTTTTCATGTGGCTTTCATTACTCCAGAGACATTGTTGTGTACGTGGTACTGGGGTTTGAACTCGTGTACTCGCGCACTCGCGCATGCCAGGCAAGCACTATAACTACTGAGCCACCACTCCAGCTCCTGCTGTCCCTTCTTTTTGAGGGAGGTATAGCATTTGCCCACCCACTACCCAATCTTCAGATCCCGCATTAGAATATTTTCATTTAAGCGGCACATAGAACCTTTAACTCTGTGCCGGGAACTCCTGTCAACTCTTTTATTCCCAATGACAACCCTCTGAGGAAGGCACCGTAGTCTGAGCACTCCTTCTTCAAAATGTTTCAGATTTGGGAGTGTTTTGCATTTTGGAATAGTTGCATAGAATATACTGTTTGAGCATCCGTAAACCCTAAAATCCAAAGCAGCATGTCAGGCTTCCAGATTAGCAATGTTCTACTTTGTATCATGATCATTTTACAGATGGAGAAACTGAGGCAAGCAGATTTAAATGACTTGCCCAAGATCATACAGCTGGTGAAAGTTGGTGGCACAGAGACTTGAACTTGGGCTGTCTGGGACCAGCATCCGTCCTCTTAACCAGCGTGTCCTGCTGCCTCCTAATGACAGTGGTGAAAATAATAAAAACAGCCTCTGCTATTGAGCACCTATGAGGTATCAGGTGCTTTGTGCATATCACTGCATCAAATCTTTATAACCCATTAGGTAGGTGTTTAGGTTTCTGTGTGGCAGATGAGGAAACTGAAGCTCAGAGAACGATAATCTTCCTTTTCCATGGCCAATTAATAAACAGCGGAGCCAAGACTAATATCCAGGGTAGCCTGTCTGTGTGTCCCCGCCTGTGGGGACCTAGGAGATGGTCAAATAGCTGCTCCCCAACCAGCCCTGCTGTGTTTCCTGGATGCTTTGGCTCCAGAGCAGCTGGCTGTGTGTGATGAGGATTTGTCTCATCTAAAAGCGATTCTGCTCAGCCCGACTGTGCGGAGGCTGCGCGAAAGACTCACTTTTACAGTTCTGGGTGACAAGTGCTTGGGAAGCGGGGTGTAGGGGACCTGGGAGCACAGGACAGCAGGCTCCTTTTTTTTTTTTTTTTAAAGAGAGAGAGAGGGACAGTGAGAGAGACAGAGAAAGAGAGAAACAACTTTATTTAGTTTTTTTTGCATGGCCTTGGTTGCTCCAACACTCAGTTGTGTACGTGGTGCTGGGGTTTGAACCTGGGTCCTCGTGCTTGCCAGGCAAGCGCCGAAACCCTGAGCCACTGCTCCAGCCCCACAGCAGGCTCCTTGTGGGTAGATGATTGACTGTTGGGCCCTCATGGGTTCCTATGTGCCCCTGACTGGTGGCAGCTGGATCTCCTTACCGGTTAGAATGAACACTAATGCCAGGAAAGGAAGTGACGGTTGGATCCTGACATTCCTGAATTCAGATCCTTTCCCCTCCTGTCCTTCTGACTGTGTCCTACAGAGTTGATAAGAGCTGTCATTAGTGGAGGACCACCAGGTGCCATGACTTTCCCTAGCCAGAGGGTGCCAGGCGCCGGGTGCTGTGGCGCATGCCTGTAATCCCAGCAGCTTAGGAGGCAGGAGGATCACAAGTTCAAAACCAGTCTCAGCAACTTAGCAAGGTCCCCTCTCAAAATAAAAAATAAAAAGGGTTGGGGATGTGGCTCAGTGGTTACGCACCCCTGGGTTCAGTCTGGGTCCAACACAGCAGGGCTGCTTTCAGCTTTGCCCTCTTGTGACACACACCCAAGACAATCAGCTCAGAAAGAAAGAGGAAAGGTTTTGGTTTGCAGTTTGGGGAATTTTGGTTCCCAGTTCATTGGCTCCGTTGCTGTTGGGCCTGTGGAGGGGGTGGGGGCGGCACAGTAAGGCGGAGCACATGGAGGAACACAGCTGCTCACTTACGGGCTGCCGAGACAGAGGGGAAGGCCGTGGGGCAGGGTGCCACGAAAGCCTTCGTGGGCATGTCCCCATGGCTAAAACCTCCCTCCAGGTCTGCCTCTCAAATTCTCCATCGCCTCCTAAAAGCGCCATGTGTTGGGGACCAAGCCTCTAACACAAGGACCTTTTGGGGACATTCCAGGTCTAAATTTAGCCAGTAGCTACTGGCCACATGTGGCCATTGTAAAGCAAATTAATCATAATAAAGAAAAAAATATAAAATTCACTTTCTCATTTCCACTGGCTCAGTAGCCACTGTTCCGTGGCCTGTCGGGCAGCGTGGACAGGGAATGCTTCCATTACTGCGGCAGATTCTGTTGGACGCTGGGGCCTGGAGTATCTGTTTTTCAAATGAGAAACAGACTCCACAGCCTGCCCTGTCACCCAGCCAGGGACAGACAGCCCCTTGGGGAGACACCTGGGCTCTTGACCACTGTTCCCTGTGCCTGGCTGTCATTCCTGAGGACAAGGAACATTTTCTCTAGGTAGGCACTGAGTTGCTTAAGGTACAAGGAGGCCATGTGACCTAGCCAAGGTCGAGAGGTTGGAGCGGCCTGGGTAATGGAGACTGAGGGCCGTCGAGTGGCACCCAGCTCTCTGACCCCCATCTACTGGGCTCAGAGCCAGCCTGTGGGTGACATGCCCACCCGTTGGCCAGAGGCAGCCCTGCTGGTTATGAATTTTTACAGCTGTTTACCTGACGTTGTTCCATCCAAGAATGAAATAACTCTCCCCACGGCCACTATGAATTCTTTGCTTCCTTGGGAAAAAAAAACAGCCCCTGTGATTGGAACATTGTCTGCAGTCCTGTCAGGTAGCTGGCGGTGAATGACAGGTGAGAGAAAGCAAACGGCTAAAAGCCATTACCCTCTTACTTCAGTGGAGTTGGAAAAATAGTCATAAATTAGTGCCGGGTGCTGAGCGAGGGGAGAGGAAAAAAACACAAAAAAAGAAAAAAAAAAACCTCCTCCCTAGAAAGTCATAATTTTCCTCCTGAGGGTGGAGGAACAGCCTGTTCCGGAGGTGGTGGCACACACAAGTCACCCCTGCCTCTGCCAGGCAGCTGTATGGCCACACCCTGGAGATAAGGCTAAGCCCAGCTCATGCAGGGAAGCCAGAGGGGCCAGTGTGCGTGTGTGTATGCGTGTGTGTGCATGTGTGTGTATGCCTGTGTGCACGTGAGCATGTGTGTATGCATGCGCGTGTACTCGGGCATGCACACATATGTGTGTGCTGGTCTGCGTGTGCGTGCACATGTGTGTCCCTGCCCATGTATTGATGCACCCGTGTCACTTGCCCTTGGGAGTATGTGTACTGATGTGTCTCTGCTGGGTGATGCCTGCTTGTGAATACACTTCTGTCTCCGGTGACTTCATCTCATACTTTGCTTCCTCTATACTTGCAGTCACACCAGCATCTCAGCCCCCTGCCGGGGCAGCCTGAGGCCTCCATGTGTGTACGTGTGTACGTACACCCATGGGGTTGTAAACAGCCTCCAAGACTGCTGTTTGTGACCAGGCTGGAGTCTGGGGGAGCTGAAGGACAGCCTGGAACCCTGCAGGGATATTCGTGCTCTGCTCAGGGTTAGCATTTCTTAAAGGCATGGGCTCCAGTTTCTCCTCCAGGATGGGATAAATGGCTATGAGCAGGGACTGGGGACAGGCATTTGAGCTCAGCAAACCCCTTTGGAGACCTCACGGCAAAGAGAGAAGGTAGCTTGGACCTGGGCTTCTGTGAGTGCCCAGGTAACTTCAACATGTTAAGTTTACAACGTAAAATGTGTGAATTTGAACAGGAACAATTTGTAGATGACAAATGTAGTTCTCAGACTTTAGCAAGCATCTGAATCCTCTGGAAAGCTTGCTAGGTCCCCTCCCCAGAATTTCTGATTCAGAAAGTATGAAATGGAGCCTGGGAGTTTGCATTTCTTTTCTTTTCTTTTTTAAAGATACAGAGAGAGTGAGAGAGAGAAGGAGAATTGACTTTATTTAATTTTTTTCATCTAGCCTTTGTTTCTTGGACACTTAATTGTGTACATAGTGCTGGGGTTTGAACCTGGATCCTTGTGCATGCCAGGCAAGCGCTCCAACTGCTGAGTCACTGCTCCAGTCCCTTCCTCAGGAGTTTGCATTTCTGATGAATGCATAGTGCTGATGTGATGCAGAGTTGCTGACTGGGGACCCACTTTGAGAACCACTGATGCCCACCTTCAGTAAAGTCCTGTAATGAATCCCCAGTGCCACAAGCCTTTGAGGCTGCGTGTTGAGGCCACGCAGTGTGGCAGTTAAGCGCATAGGAGCTGAGTGGATTTCAAAGCCCGCTTCTGCCATCTGCCACCTGTGTGCCCTGAGGCCAGGTACTTAACCTCTCTGTGCACGGGCCTCCTCACCCTTGAAGAGGTGGGGTAGGGTGAGATGAGGCATGTCTGTTCCGTAGGGCTGGTGAGTAGAAATTTAGCACAAAGAACTTAGTGTGCCTGGCAGGTAAACTGTACCCATGTTTGGGCTGCCATTATCATCCCTGCTTTGCAGAGGAGCTAACTGAGGGTTTGTGGCATCCCAAGGTCACACTGCAAGGTAAGGCAAAGCTGCAATGAGAATCCAGGCCTCCTGACTCCCTGCCAGTGCTCTGCACCTCTCTTCCGCCACCCCATGCTCATCAGTTCCTCTTCATCTGGGTTCCTTGCTTCTGAAAGCCCCTCTGTCCCATCCCAGTGGTTTATTTCCTCCCTTCATGGTGATGGTGGTTGGTGGTGGGGATCAGGGAGCCCTTGTTTCTTCCTCTTAGAGAGGAACTGGGGGTGAAACAAACCCTGATGGTCCAGCTCTGACCCCTGCCCCAGCCACTTACTCCCCGATGCACACCCATGACCTGGCCCCCTGTCCTCCACTGTCCTCAGCTCCTCCACCCACGCTAATGAAACCCCGGCCCTGCCTGATCTTGCAGCCACAGCTCATTAAAGCCAAACTTGAGACTCACCCAGGGTTACCCAGTCAGAAAAGTGGGGACCTTTCTGGAGGCAAGAAGTCTGGGAAATGGTTCCACGTGCACACAGGTGGGGGTGTGTAAGTGTGCACACCTGCAAACACGCACATGCCTGTGCGCTGGGTGCAGCCACACATACATGCATTTAGGAATACAGCACACGCACGTAGATACGCACTCATGCACATGCTACCATGGGTCAGAAACCTCAGTGTCCTGAGAAGAGGAAGCCAGGAGAGCAGTTTGCAGCGGGGCCACCAGCTCTGCTGGAGCCTCTGGAACTCACCTACTCCCCGTGGGACCTTCTGTGGAACAGATGGGCCTTTCCTTGGGTGGGCACAGGGTTATACGCATGGGAAGGAGACCGAGCAGAAGCAGCACAGGGGTCCCAAGTTTCTGTTCCGACAGCTGGCATGTGGTCCTGGGAGTATTCTGGAATCAGATGCTAGTCTAACCTGGTTGGTCTTTGCTGAGGATTAAAGGAGCACACGTGCGTGGTCTTTGGATTAGCATTACTCAGGTGGGCTTCCCACAGGAGGTAGCTTTTAAGCTACATCTCATTGAATGCTCATGGCAGAATCTTGGCAGGCAGAGGCAGTGTCTCCTGGGGCTGTTCTCTCTCTCTCCTCTCTTGATTTCCAGACCAGTCCTATCTGGGCTATCACTGAGCCCCACCTAGCAGCACTGGCTGCGGCTGCTCCTCCTGTGGGCTCCCAGGCTCCTGTCTGTCACCTTGTTTCATGCTCAGCACCGTGGTTTCAGCCATTAGTCCTATATCTGTCCTATCTGTCCTTCCACCTCCACGGAAGGGGCTGTCTTCAAGAGAGGGGCTGTGATTCCTTCTTCCTCTTGGCTCCTCTCCTAGCTCAAACAGACCTGGATGTTTGACTGGGACTCTGCTGTGCCCTAACCTGTGTGTCTTCCTCTTTACCCTTCTCCCCTCCATGCCCCCTCTCCCTCTCACCCTCTACTGTGCTCCTGCTCATCCCTCATCTCCTAGCAGCTCTCACCTTCCCTAGTGTCTCTCCAGCCCCCAGGACCTCTCCTTCCCTTTTGGTGGCACCAGGGGGAGGAGGTCTATTGTTGCCAGGATGGCCTGGAACAATGCCTCTACCTGAGCAGCACACACCCTCCCCCTACCAGTTGGCCTGGCCACGCAGAGCCCCCTTCCACCCTCCAGTTAACAAGTGCCATCAGCAGAGGTCTGTGCTCGGCACCACGGAGTTCATAATAAAAGGAATTTTCCATCTATGGGGAACTGTGGCCAACCACCTGCATAAAAACATGTAAATGGCCCCAGAGTTCAGTAACCAAGAGAGTCTGTCATTGGAATTTATGAGGGTGTTCCAAATAAAATGGTAGCTACAAGGAAGACATTTGGAGAGGGCTCATCCAGAGCAATAGAACCGTAATGATAACGAACCGCCGATGAGCACCTTCTGCGGGTGGCACTCCACTTGGTAACCCATTAATCTTCATGGCTCGCTCTGCATAAATGAGGACACTGGAACAGAGTGACCCACCCAGACAGGAGGTGGGAGGGCTGGCTGGGGACGGGTACCTGTCAGCATTCACCAAGGGTCACCTTAATGACTGAACAAGGAGGCATTTAAGAGGGAGTAGGCAGGTGGGCTCTGCTCTTCCCCCTGCACAGCCTCTCCGTTCACCCCCACCCTGAAATTAGAGCAGTCAGAAACGTAGATCTGCAAATCCTCTCTGCTGCCCACCTTCCCAAGACTTTCCCTTCCGGTTGGACTAAAACCCAGACTTCTCTGACGGCCTGCAAGGCCCCAGGGCCCAGGCTCCACCCCGCTGACTTACTCCTGCCAGCCTCCTGCCTGCTCACTCTGCGTTAGCAACAGGGCTTGTCCCTGGTCTGAGCCAAGAGTATTCCACCCCCGGGCCTTTGCACTGGCTGCTGCTTCTGCCTGGAGCTCTTTTCCCTTGAGTGTGTGCAGAGAGTTTGGTAAGACAGGGGCTTCTCACGGCTACATTCTGCAGGGGAACTGTTCCAGCACCCCCTTCCCTAAGGTGACCCACCCCTTCCTCCCGGCCCTCCCTCTCCTTCTTAACACTTAACATCGTAAAGTATTATTTATGTGTTTGCTGTCTGTCCTCTTCCCTTCCTCACCCCCGTTGTCCAGCTCCAGAGCACAGGGGCGTCATCTTTTCTGTGCTGTGTCCTCGGTGCTGAGCGCTGGCACACAGTCTTTTTTTTTTTTTTTTTTTTTTTTAAGAAAGAGGGGACAGTGAGAGAGAGAGAGAGAAACAATTTATTTTTATTTAGCTTTTCATGTGACTTTCTTTTCTTTTCTTTTCTTTTTTTTAAAGGAGAGAAGGACAGTGAGAGAGAGAGAAAGCGAGAAACAATTTTTATTTAGTTTTTTATGTGGTCTTCATTGCTCTAAGACTTTGCTGTGTATGTGGTGCTGGGGTTTGAACTCATGCACTTGCTAGGCAAGCGCTGTAACTGCCAAACCACCGCTCCAGCCCCTCAATCAGCCTACTTATTGGATATTTATTGGATAAATGAGTGCACACCAGCGTGGGTAGAACTTTAGCTTGGAGGACAAATGGCAGCACTGGGAAGGTGGATACTATAGGCAGAGTCAGAATGGTCCTGTGTGCTCAGGGAAGAATAAGTGAGCTGGTTTAGCTGGAGGGAAGGGTTTGGAAAGGCAGTCATTACAGAAAATGTGGGGGACTTGAACCCAAATCCTTAGCCTTGGATGAGCTCAGGTAATGGTGAGCCTTGGCAGGTGCTTGAGCATGGTAGGTACACAGACTTTGAAGCCCTGCTCCCCTGGTGTCATTCCTCAGCTTAAAAACCTTCCATGGCTCCTGCTGTCCAAGCAATTTCAAGCTCCTTAGCCCACTAGACTAGGCCATCTGTGATTGGATTTATGACCTTTGAACTTGGGTTTGGACAGCCCATGTGGCTACTTGGTTCTCCTCCAAGGATCTCCTGCTGTCCCCCACACTCTATCACGGCCATCATATCATGTGGTGGGCATTAGAAGACTTCACTGCATGCACCGTAGGTCTGGCTCCTGCCAACCCTGTGCCTGCTGGGCACTCTTTCACAGAGTCCTTCTCCATCCAAAGCTGCAAATGGGCTCTCATCTCTGGCTTCCAGGAACCCTGCACTCCTACAGTGCCCATGCCCGATCTTGGTTGATGGTGACTTTTTGCCTTCTTTCCTGGAACACTGGGTCCCTGGTAAACCAGCTCCCACATGGTCCCACAGTCCCATGAGTGGCCACTGCCTGCCCACTGGGTCAGGTGAGCCAGTAACTCACTCCACCTGCTGCTCCGTCCTAGCCTCCACCAACTCTCTCTCTTCCCCACGACCCTCAGCCTTGCTGTCCCTCACGCTGGCTCTCAGGGGTTTTCTTCCTCCCAGGGTCCTTCTCTGTGGGCCTGAGGAAGGCTCAGTGGCCCCTTTGTTCCATAAAGGCCTCCAAAGTGGCTGTCACTCCAATCATCCTGACACGCAGCCCTCCTGGACCCTCCATCTCCCTCTACCCTCTTCCAACTTTTCTCCTTTTCATTCAAACTCCTTTTCAAATACCGTTTTTTCTCACTGGATGTTGTGGCCCACGCCTGCAATCCCAACGGAGATTGTGGAGGCAGAGGCAGGAGAATCCTGAGTTCAAATCCAACCCCAGCAACTTAGTGAGTCCCTAAGCAACTTAGTGAGATCTTGTCTCAAAATAAAATATAAAAAGGGCTGGGGATGTGGCTCAGTGAATAAGTGCCCCTGGGTTTAATTCCTGATACCAAAACCAAAAAACACTTTTTTTCCCTCATTGCGTTATTGAGGTATAATACTTGGCTATGATAGAGTGAGTGATTTTTTTTTTTTTTGATACCAGGGATTGAACCCAGAAGTGCTTTACCACTGAGCCACATCACCAGCCTGTTTTTATATTTTATTTTGAGACACGGTCTTGCTAAGTTGCCTTAGGGCCTCACTAAGTTGCTGAGGCTGGCTTTGAACTTGCCATCCTCTTGCCTCAGCCTCCCTAGCTGCTGTGGTTACAGGTTACCATGTCTGGCAGAGTGAGTGATTTAAAGTGTATAATGCATAAGTTTTGGAATTTGTATATATCCACGAAACCACCACCACAATCAAGATAAGGAACATACCCATCACCGCCACAAGTTTTCTCGTATTCCTATGTCTCCTTCCTTCCCGCCCTGCCTCCTCCCTCCCTAGCACCCTGTCTACTCCCTATCGCTATACATTAGTTTGCATTCCCCAGAATTCCACATAGCTGGAATAATACCATACGCACACTGTTTGTCTGTCTTCACGCAGCATAATTATTTTGCAGTCCATTCACATTGTTGGGTAAAGCAAGAGTTCATTGCCTTTTATTTATTTATTTATTTATTTTGAGTTATATTCTGTTGTAAAGATGTCTCATCACTCCTTGCTCCATCACCCACTGACATGCTCAGGTTCTTTCCAAATAAGCTGCCATGAACACATGTGCAGTTTGCACACACGCTTTTGTTTCTCCAGGGACAATGTCTAGGGCTGGGATTACTGCGTTAGATGTGTATGTTTAACTTTTTAAGAAGCTGCCAAATTGTTTTTCAAAGTGGTTGTACCATTCAGTTACTGTGTGGGAGATCTTTAAAACATCATTGCAGGGGCTAGAGCGGTGGCTCAGCGGTTCAGATGCTTGCCTGGCATGCATGAGGACCTTGGTTCAAAACCCCAGCATCACAACATACAACTACATGTCAGGGAAACAAAGGCCGGATGAATAAATAAATAAAACTGATTAAAAAAATCATTGCAGTAAAACATACCTGACATAAAATGGCCAGTTTTGAATGGCTGTTTTTAAGTGTGCAGTGTGGTGGCATTGAATAGATTCCCAATGTTGTACCGCTGTCAGCTTCTTTTTTCCAGACCATTTCCATCATTCCAAACCAAAATTGTAGTCATTAGATAATGAGTCCCTTCATCCCCTCCCCCTGCCCCTGGCAGCCTCTGTTACGGGTGCTCTTTTTAAATTTTTGCCGTTCTTACAGATGTGTAGTGATATCTCATTGTGGTTTTAATTTGTGTTTCCCTAAAGCCTAATGATGCCAAGCATCCTTTCACATGCAGATGTATATCTGCTTTGGTGAAGCGGCTATTCAAATCCTTGACCAATTTTCTTAAATAATGGGAGAAATGTTTCATTCCCGAGCTCCGAGAGTTCTTTACGTACAGATAAAGGACTCATGTATCCGAGTCCTAAAGCAGACCTATGATTTGCAGACACCTTCTCCCAGTCTTTTCATTCCATGAGCCATGTCCTGAAGTTTGTCTGGATGATGCAGCCGCGCTTCCTGACAGCCTGGTCTGCACTTGCTGGCCGGCTCTTGACTGCAGCCCCCCCACCACCACCGTTGACCTCGCTCACTTTGGCAGCCAGCGGGGAAAGCGTTCCAGTGGTGAACCCAGGGCCAGCCAGTGGCTCTCACCAGGTCTGGTCCAGTGAGCACCTTGCTCACATGATCTGCAGGGCTTCTCCCTTGCATGTGGCCCTGCAGACCATCGTGGCCTGGGACGTGGCTCCTCAGACCCCTCCTGCCCCTCTCCTGCCTCATGGACATCTCCTTCTTGGTCCCCTCTCCTTAGCATGATGCTTCCCAGGCACATGGCCTCTGTCCCTTCGCATGCTGTGCATGGAGGAGCACTCCCTCCATTGTCCCCATGACCACCCCCATGCTGTGGTAGCTAGATCACTGTCCCCTGCCCAGCCACCTCCCTGGACCCAGACACACTTCCATCAGACTCTTCCCCACATCACTCCCCTGGAGGCCCCTCTTCCCCTGCCCACACTCTGCCACTTCCCTCCCACCCCAGCCGTGTCCATGCCGTGCTGGCTTCCAGGTCTGCTCATCTGGCCTTCTTTCCTCTTTTTTTTATTTTTTAATTTTTAAAAATGTTATTGAGGAGTTGTATTGTTGTATAATCATAAATGTATATGTAGTAAAATATGAAATGCCCCTGATCCTAATCCAGAATCCCCCCCATATGACCCACACTCCAGTTTCTTGACTCGTCTATGTTCGCCTCTACAACCACTATAAATAAATTTAAAAAAATATATATATATATAAATCCTGGAAAATGTGCAATCATATGTATATATACGACTTGCACATTTTCCAGAATTAAATGACTGCATAAGTATTCTTTGGTTTCTTGAGGGCCTTTCCTCTTTCCTTTCTTTTATCCCATACCAAGCAGCCTCTCTGGGAAGCCCTCCTGGAGTGCCTTCCTCTGGGGGTGACCTCTGCCCTCAGGGCCTGTGACTCCGCCATGTGCCTCCAGTATTGCGCTGAAGCGCTGTTTCTGTTTATTTCCTTCCACAAACAGTGGTTGCTTTGAGAGTCGACGTAACTGTGAATTCCTGCTTTTGGCCTCTGTGTGCACAGCTATGCCTGGGATGGGTCCAGCATGCAACAAGTGGCGAGCAATCCGTCCTTGGCCGTCTCCAGCCTGCTCTGACCTGCAGGGAGCTGACTCCCTGGGCTGCCTTCCCAGACCCCTGGGTCATCTGGCTTCCATCTCGATTAGCCGGCAAGCATCCCCGGGGGGACACTGGGGTACGGGGAGGCAGTGCCTGGGCGTCCCTCCTGCTACTCTGGCTTGGGTGGTGACTCCAGGGATCTTCACTGGCTCCTGCCAACACCACGTCACTCCATGTCCCTCCAGTGTAGAGCCAAAGGTGGTTGCTTCCTGCTGCTGGTCTCTGGGTGCCACACCACCCTCTGTGGGGCCGATTCCCTGCCTCCGGTCCTCGCTGCTGTGCTAGCAGGGTTGGTGTGTGTACAGAATATGGCCCTCAGCTTGGGCGAGAGGCACAGAGGTCCAGGCCCCAGCTTGCTCTACCCTCACCCGCTGGCCTTGAAGGTTCTGCCAGGTCGTCCGTAGCCAAGCAGGGACTGAGTCCTTGAGCTGGGGACACCGAGAGGCAGTGGTGAGTGGCAGGCTGGGCAGGTGGGCAGTGCCAAGGACTCCCTGTGCTCGGTGGTGGCCCCTTTATCTATTAAACCTGCTGAGTGGTAAAAGCCAGAGTGGCCCCAGGTGGCAGGATAATAGCATCTTTAATTGTGCTCAGAATGAGATTAACTTCTTATCTGACAGTTTGACATCTTTATTGTTATTAATTCCTGAATAACGCATTGTTATTTTTATAAACTCCATGGTGGCAAACATTTTCCCTTTATTTGGATTAAAAATAGATGTATCTGTTACTTCCCCTCATTACCCCAGGGCTGGGACTCAGGGTCCCTCGCTGGGTAGCAGGGCCCAGAGCTGGTCACTTGCCAACAGCACAGTCGAGGCCTGGACTGAGCTGCAGGCTCCAGACACCATCTGGGAAGACCAGGTGCACCCAGGTGTGGCCAGAGGCATTGTTCTAGAACGAAGAGGCTGGAGACCATCCCTCCCTTTCTCCACAGCCCCAAACTGAAGCACAGGTTCTCCATAGCGTTCAATGGAT
Source organism: Aplodontia rufa (assembly GCA_004027875.1). Classification (NCBI taxonomy): domain Eukaryota; kingdom Metazoa; phylum Chordata; class Mammalia; order Rodentia; family Aplodontiidae; genus Aplodontia; species Aplodontia rufa. The sequence continues at coordinate 1,227 of PVKS010027039.1, read as the reverse complement.
GGAGAAGGAAGCAAATAAAGAGGACCCTTCTGGGAGACCTCAGAGAACCTCTGGCAAATCATGTGTTCCTTTGTGTGTATTTGTTGATGCCCTACTATGTGCCAGATTGGGAGCAGATGCTGAGTGTACTGTGGGTGCTGCCACCAGACTGCCTCTTTGGGGGACTACACTGAGGGCAGGGAGCTTGGCTCTAGAGTCACCATCCTGCCTGGACCCAAATCCTGTAGCCAGATGTCCCAGGACAAGTAACTCAACTTATCTGAGCCTCAGTCCTCCTCACCTGTGACATGGAGTTTAAAAAGTGTTTCCAGGTTCTCGTGAGTATGAATCCATGTAGAAACACGCCTGGGGCACAGAAGCCAAACAGCATCAGTGACCGTTATTACAGGTGCAGCCTCTGCAGCCGTCTGTGGTCACTGCTGCCCCAGGGAGTCCCAGGGCCACTCTGGGTAGGAGGTGTCCCCTGCATAATGACTGCTGAGGTGGTGGTGTCAGGTGAACTGTGGGAGGTGACCTGTTGCCCACTGCTGGGTCCCCTGGCACCTCCACTTACCCAGTCGTTAGCCGGGCTGACAAGGTCAGTCCTGCCTCTGCCTTGGAGAGCTGGTGCCGACGTCTTCATCAAAGCCAATATTAATTTTCACTAATTAGGAGCTGCCGCTAATGAGCGTCACAGCTAATTTAGCTCATCTATAACCCAGGAACGGCACCGATCTTGGGCCAGGCTCCGGAGTCCAGGCTGCTGGCAGCCGCGGCTTCCCCTGCCCCTCCCTGGCTACAGTGCCGGGGGCACCAGCTGCCGGGCAGCCTGCTTCTGCCTGCTGCCTGGGCTGGCGAGGTTGGCAGGGGCTACAGTCTCCTCTGCCTCCAGGGAGTCCCCCAGGTGGGGCCCACAGGGTGAGCGGCTCAGGGAGGGGTTGGAGCTGAGCACGTGCTTCCCAGCCTGAGAGCAGATCTGGAACCGGCTCAGCCTGGGGGGCTTCCTTCTGGTTAGGACAGGGTCCCTGCTTCCCAGCCTGAGAGCAGATCTGGAACCGGCTCAGCCTGGGGGGCTTCCTTCTGGTTAGGACAGGGTCCCTGCTGGGCTTGGGCTTCATTCTGATGCCTCTGCTGCCTCCTCCAGGGAGGCCACCTCAGCCTGCAGAGTTTAGGTCTCACTGGCCAAACATTTGTCAGCTGAACAAGGCCTGTCTGTGACGACGTTCACCACGTTGCCTCTCCTGGGAG
>PVKS010027038.1:0-27953 GCA_004027875.1 Aplodontia rufa | reverse complement strand
ACGTGCCAACCTCCTTCCTCCAGCCCTGTGGCTCATCGTCCTGGGTCTGAGCAGCTGGCAGCAGGGTCTCTCCCCTGTCTCCACACAGCACTTTCCCTGAGCACCATCCTCAGCAGAGGCCCCACCAGGTCTTGCTCTTGGGTTCCCCACCTCTGGAAGCACAAACTCCTCAGCCTGGTTCTCAAGGGCCTCCGTGACAGACTTGCCCTGACCTGTCCCCCTTTCTCTGTCTGGCTGTCCCACTTAATCCAGACAGAAGCCTCCTGGAGGGCTTCACTGGGAGCCCTGCTCTGGTGGCTGCGGCGTTCTGTGGTGATGGGCAGTACTCTAGAGGTAACTGGTTTTGCCTGCAAAACCCAACTCGGAGGATCAGGACAGAAGTGACTGCGCAGCGTATCAGGAGACCCAGCGACAGCGACTTAAGGACAGAAGGGACCACGTCACAGCAGACCCTTGGGGAGCAGACTGTTAGGAGGTGAGCACATCACAGCTCAGGGCCTTTGATTCCGTCTGGCTCAGTTGTAATATGTCCACGACTCACTGGGCTTTATGCCTTCTCATTTGTGATCCAGGGGTGCCCGGGAGCTGGCAGGGTACCCACCACAGTCCTCACTTCTCAGCATGGAGGCCGAGTGTCCTGGTCCCCTGGCCAGGAGGAGACGGGACTGAGGCACTGCTCCAAGTTCAGCACAGGGTGGGAAGCAGCCAGGAAAGTGCAGCCTTCTGATGAGCCACCTCCCCGACAGCCGGCACTGCACGTGACCCCCAGCCGCTATGCCTCGTCTGCCTCCAGCAGAGACCTGCTGCTTCTGCTGTCTGCATCCATCCAAAATTCCTCTGATAGCCGCTCGATCTTCCCCCTGCCTTCCACCCAGCTCACGCACTATCCAGCAGCGACAGCCCCAGGCCAGGGCTGGAGGAGTGCACTGTGTCCCCAGCCATGGCAGCTCACCCACAGAGGACAGGACCCACGTGGAGCGAAGGAAAGAGTGGGGCTGTCCTCTCTCTGAGATGGGATGTGGTGGTTCTTCATTTTGCCACTAAGCAAAGGAGGTAGCATTGGAGCCAAGGGACGCCAAGCAACAGATCTTGACGTGACTTGAGCCCTGAGCCCTGCCATGGGTGGCACTGGCTTCACCCGCTCTTTTCATCCCCTGAGGCAGCTGTTTCCTTGCTTTCTCTATCTAAGGCCGTTTGCCTTTTCTAACCCTTGCAAACTTTTCTACAAACATTTTGAAAGGAAGTAAAGGGATCACTGAGGACAACTGGGGTCACCAACCTAGGACACCTCTGGGTGACACTGACCAGGTGCAGTCCCAGTCCCAGTCCCTGAGACAGGCCCCACCAGGGAGCCCATGCAAAACCCCCTCACACATCCGCAACGCCCCCGAACACACGATAACGAAGCCCAGCTTGCACAATCCAGTTGCACTCTCGTTTTGAAAGAATATCTGAGCTTTTAGAGTGACCTCCCAAAGAAAGGAAGCTGTGAGAAGAAGGAAAAAAAATGACGGAACTCAAAGTCCCTAAACTCAGCTGCTAGTAGAAAGGTATTCAACAGCCAATCAACTCACTGGAAAAAGGTACGGACAGCTATTTCCCGGTGTTCAGCGACAATTCTCTCTCTCTCTCTCTCTCTCTCTGAAATTATTATGAATGTGTTTCCGGCTGTCTCCATTTCAGGAACATAATAAGAAAAGCAGCTGGGATGTCTTAAGAATGTGTGGACTGTGTTCAAGGTAATCCTGATGAAGGGCGAAGGCTTTAGTTAAGTGAGCAATTAGCTTTGAGCATGGAAGCTTATACAGTAGGAAAATAAGCCAATTAATTTGGATAATTATTTGCTCTCATGAACATCAGCCTGCCCTGGGCCTAGCAAAGCACCAGAGGCATTGCAAACTGCAGTTAGCAGCCAGGACTGGCAGGGTCAGCACAGAGTCACCCACCACCCTTACTAATGAGGAAGCTTCTGCCCGTAACTAGTACCCTGCCCTGCCCCCCCACACGCGCCCAACACCTCTCCTGCCAGCTGACCTGCCCTGCCTGCAGGCTCTCAGCACCCCCAGCCAGTGCACCGCACCAGATGCTGAAGTCACAGTAGCGGGAAATGAGAGAGAGAGAGAGAGAGAGAGGAAGGAAAAGAAAGAGTGACAGAGAGAGAGAGAGGGAGGGAGGGGAAGGGAAAGAGAGAGACACAGAGAGAGGGTTTAGATTTACTCTCCAAAAGCAGCATGCTGAGAAGGGAGATGAGAGCCCAGTTTCCCTGTGATGATGGTGGCTAGTTTTTAATTCTGCTCATTACCAAAGGGAGGCAATTAATATGCCTTTCTTTCCTTTCTCCAGTATTTATGCATCAGCTCTTGCTGAGTCATCATTTAAAAATAACCGTGGCTTCCTCCTCTCATCTCTAGAAGGGGAGTTCTCTAGAAGATCAGGAGTGGAGACCGCAAGACAGATTGGGTCACCCCGCTCCTTCCTATCAACAGCCTCACATGCACTCACAGCCCTGGTGCAAGTCCACCTGGCCTGAGAGCTCGCTGCAGCCTGGCAGAGGCTGAGAGGAGCTAGCACAGGTTCAAGGCTGCCCGCCGTAGCCTCCAAACCTAGGCAAACCTGAGTGAGGGCAATGAAGACATGAGCAGACATATAATCGGTAATCTTTTAAAGTGGATTGAGAGGATAGATATTATGTTGGACCGTGCACAGGGTGAGGGGGTTTTGCAGGCAGGATTCTGTTTGTAAGTGTATCTACCTGTGAGTGGCATCAGGTAGAACAAATAAACAGAAACACAACAAAATCCACCAAGGGGCTGACCGGGTGTTTTTCCGTGGTGGCAGGACCAGGCTAAGTTGCTCCTTGTCTTTCTTCTATTTTCTGAGTTTCTGCACATTACCTATGTTACTTCTGTTTGGGAATTTTTCAGAATCCAGAGTTCTCACCTTCCACTCACGGGTGCTGGCCGGAGCTGCCCGAGGCTCTTCCCCTCTCTCCCTCTCCTTACCCCTTCCGGGCGTCTCCTACAGCAACTGCTTGAAGCCCAGAGCCTTGGTGTTCCCTGCCCTGGGGAGGATGGAAGTGCCCCCAAGCGTCCCCGTCCTTCCATGCCCCGCCCCCTTCAGTAGCCAGGTCACACAGTCCTCTATTCCCAGACCATTGGCCTTGCATCCCTCGTTCACTCCATCTCCTGTACACCTGGGGTGGAATTACCCCAGCCTCCCAGTGCTGTGGGGCACTCTCCCCTAACAAGCGGCCCAGGACCCAACTAGGAGCCACATGAGCACAGCCGCCCAACCACTCCCCATCGTGTTCCACCGGGGCGTGCGTCTTTGCTTTCTCTTCTGGTATCCTGCCTTCCTCTCCCAGGAATAAGGCCTTTCCCGGCTCAGCAAAGGGGACCCACTCTTCAGGGTCTGGCCCCGCCACCCTCGCATCTTGGAGGCACCTTTTCAGAGCACCCTAGACAAAGCAACTGTGCCCCTTGTGGGAAGCCAGAGCCCCTGATCCTAAGTCTGTTTAGCACGCACGGTGGCGGAGTCTGGGAGTTCGCTACCTTCCTCTCCCACTAGTCGGAGAGGCAGGGATGATTCTTGTGGGTTTATTTTGTCAGCACTCACCAGCATCCGGGGCAGTAGATGACATTCCATAAACATTTGTTGAATTTATTAAGTAGGAGCCTGGCCACCTGCTCCTTCCTCTAGCATCTCATCATCACCTGCAAACAACCTACCACAGACAGTCACAGGAAGGCCACTTTGCCTCTGTTCTTACTCCTGACAATTGTCTTGCCTGTTTGGGGACAACCCAGTACTTTCCTCCTCTGAGAAGTCATCAGACTCAGGGAGAGAGGCCGTAATGAATATCACGGGTGGAAAGGGTCTCTGCATCGTGGGCTGAGATGCGTTAGCCTCATCTGGAGGGGCAAAGCTCCAAGCCTGGCTGGCGGCTTCCAGGAGGGGCTCAGAATGGCTCCAGCTCCATCTCTTCTGGCTTGAGGCACTTCACCAAGAGGTGCTCCTCTGCCCGGAGGAAGGCTCACCTGAGAAAGAACACCTAACCATGATGAAGGAGACTGGTGTGTAGAGGGGTCGGCGTTGTTCACGAGGCTCCTCTAGGCTCTTCCAGCATTCACACAGCCAGGGCTGCCCTCAGCTCCCCCAGGCAGGGAGCCCACAGCTCACGGGACCTGCAAGCTGTACATATGTAGCAGAATCTGCAAACACAGGAATAACTGGACAGGAACCGGAGAAAGCTGTCCCCAAGTCTGGAAACACCCCACTGGAGATCTTGTACATCACTTATTTCTTTCATACAAGACAAAAGATAAACGGTCAAATGCTTTTTAGCAAATAAGTTAATTTCCCAGACCTCCACCCATTACCTGCGAAGACCGCAGAAGGGGACATGGAGGCATTTGGCTAGATGGAAGAGGTGTGCCTGCCACTGCCTCTCTTTCGAAACAGTGGGATGTGCTCCTGAAGGATGACGTCAGACCTGAAAAGAGAGGCGTTTGCTCAGGTGTCCAACATCTATGCTGAGCTTCCCAGGGGCCTTAGGGCAGAAAGCTTTCTGTCTCTGAGCAAGGCCTGAGCCAGGTGTCGGGGGTAATCGCTGCCCAGAATCCGTGCACAGTGCTGCGCTCACACACAGGCGCGGACTTCCACATGCTTCTGCCGCACTGGGGCTGCATCAGCACCTCCCTGACCTGCCCTCCACCTTGGATGGAGCTGCTTTCCTTACATCCTGAGATTCCTGCCCTAGAGCTAAGATTGTTTTGACTCAGTGAAAAGAAAATCTATCACCTGATTTCCGAGCTTGCCCAACACACTGTTTTCAGGCAGTCTGGGAATTTTCACGAGAGTGGGATGGACTGTGGACACCTGCAAACCTTAAGCTTTAGCAGGAAGTTGTTTTGGCTGTGAATACTAAATGAGTCTCACAAAAAGTATGTGCCCATGTGTCTGAATGCCGGTGCGGGAAGCAAGCCCTGCCAAGGGCAGGCTCATTTAAAGCCTCTAAAAATCAAGCGACAATTGCATCACACCCTGGCACGGCAGGTGAGCACCTAGACACCCTTCCAAGAGGAGCTCACCCAGTGCAAACACCACATCCCCTGCGGCTTACCCCCGCTCAGAAGGTCTCACTGTTCTTTGCCAAGTTCATCAAATATTTCCTAAAATAGAGGCAGTAAATGTGATAATGTATGAGTTGTATTTTATGATCTGTTTAATATGTTTTTTGGCATCTAGTCTTACAAAGAAAGAGACGTGTCCCAAATTCCTCCACTCGAAACAAGAAAGCACAGAGCAGTGACTGGCCCTGGAGCGTGGGGCACTGGGATGGACTGGCAGGAGCATGAGGGTGGGTTGAGTGGGAATGAATGTTCTCACCTCCACGGAGGCACAGCCACAGGGAGTTCTCACGTCCATGAAGGCCTGGTGACATGGAGACCAATTTGTCCACATATATGCCACTGAGTGTCAATCATAGCCAAAGAGGAATCTGCAACAAGTGCTGCCCCCCAGCGGGTGGTGTGTGTTGGAGCACTGAGGCATGGTCAAGGTGCCCCTAAGAGACGCAGTGGCTAGATTCCGGTGCTGTGACCTTTCTGCCTGGTGTCGGATCCATCACCTGGTATACTGAGCACCTCTTCCAAGCTGCACACAACTTCCCTGCCCTTGTGTCTCTGTCCACAGCCCGGTCGGGGGCAGCTGCCATCACTGAGGATTTCCAATACAGGCCTTGAACTTGGCTGTCCTCCCTCAACGTCTCCACCAATTCACAAATGGCCATCTATTGATTAAGATGACAGGGCCCCATCTAGCGTGTGGGAAACAGTGACAGCATCCCAAGGTGACAGCAGAAGGGACACCTGAGTGCCTCTGCTCCCTCTTCTTCAGAAAGCACTGTGGAAATCAGTCACCTCCAGTCCCTTCCTTGTAAAGTGGAAGTGCAGCCATCTGGTATCTGCAGCTGGAAACCCCAGCCCCGGATATTTTAGAGCAAACCCTGAAACATGCTGAACCTCTTCAAGGAAGCCCCAAATTCCAGCTATATTTATTCTCTTCTCTTCCAAATATGCTTTAAGAAGGGAGTTTAGTATACTCACCAAGATCTGGCAAGAAAAGCAGATGCAACGTTTGCAAATATTTGCGTTATCCTGACTGCAGGTGGCGGTGGGAGATGGGATCAGCACCACTCCCTAGTGTATTACAGTGGGGCTGGATGGGGAGCCACCTTCCAGAACCCTCGACCTCTCTGGCTGCTGGCCATCAGGTGGCAAGTCCCTGTCCATGAGCCCCAGAGGGCCATGCAGGGATGGCAGGGCATGGGTGACAGGGCTTAGTGTCCAAGAGTGTGATGGAGAGGGATGCAGAGGCCGTGTGCTCAGATGCCCCGCGCCCTGTGAGTGGAGCGCAGATGTAGAGCCAATAGCTAGGGCCGCTGAAGAGCCGTGCAATCTGACTCCTCCCGTGGAGCAGCCCTTGCCCTGTGGAAGAAGCACTGGGCAGAGGTGCGAACCCCTGGGCTGCAGGGGCCTTGAGGGGCACAAGCCTCACAAGTGTGCACAGAGTGTGCTCTGGCCCTTGGAGGGAGCTGGGCCATCCTGCCTGCCTGGGCGACAGGCCTGAGCCAGGCTGGCACCACCCTCAACGCTGTCCTGAAGGAAACGGCTGGGAGTGAGCCCCAGTGCCTTCCAGGAAAGAGCCGTGCTAGAAGGGGGCCTGCCAGCTCCAGGAGCTCTCAGCACCTGCTGCCTTCCCTTGCAGCTCCTCCTGCTCAGAGCCAGGGTCTCCCCAGCTGGGTCCTCCTGGGTTTCTTACCTGAGACAAAGGCCAGGGTCACGTTAGATCGCCTACCTTTGGCCAACAAGAGCCACCCTGCTTCTTTTCTGTTGCTTTTATATCCCCTGTAAGGTCCCCTATTTGTGTGGCAGCTGGGAAGCAGGGAGGTGACCAGGATTCTGAGGTGGGCAGGGGCACTTAGTGCACCCAGGCAGGAGGGAGGAGGCGAGGCTGTCAGTGAGGGCAGCTCATCTGCAGAGAACCCCCAGAGGGCAGCAGGAGGACCCAGAAGACACAGTCTTGGCTCCTGGTCCCCTGGGATTCTACCAAGAACACGTGCTGCTAGGTCTCTGAAATCCCTGTCCTACAGCACCTCCAGGTGCTGACCTATGCCTGTGTCCCTGTGGTCACGCACATGTGGGACCATGCTGAGAGCCACCGTAAGCTGGCATTGGTGTAGTGCATTCACGGCTGCCGAGAGACAGCTTCACGTCCTCACCTGAAGAGGTGGGGGTGGGGACACACGGACTGCCCGTATTGAATGAGCTCCCTGTTAGAGGCAGGCTGAGAATGCACAGCCCCGACGTCCAACCCCCAGCTGGTCTGGGTCCCTTCTGTAGAAGACCTGAGACAAGGATTCAGAGGCAGAATTCTCTCCCCATGTGCTGTGGAGATGCTTCCTGAGAACGGGGGACACTATGACCAAAAAGGAAGTCAAGCACAATTGCGGGGTACAGGAGTGCCACCGCCATGGGCAGCTGGAAATCCACATTGCAAGGATTCTGTGGACTGGACACCTCAGAATTACCCTGTCCAAGTCCCCATTAGAGTGTTCCTGGGCCAGGTGCCTGGGGACGTGTGACCTCTGGTGGGCAGAGGGACCTCCAGCAGACAGAAAACACCCCGCACAGGATTGTGGGGCAAGAGCTGGAAGTTAAAGCTCCATGAACTTTCAAGGCAGCCTCCGCAACTGAGTGAAGCCCTGAGAGACTTAGCACAACCCTGTCTCAAAATAAATAAATAAAAGGGCTAGGGATGTGGCTCAGAGTTTAAGTGCCTCTGGGTACCAAAAAAATAAAAATACAAAAACAAAAACACCATGGGCAAAATTAATAAGAGCTAAAGACATGAGGCCAGTGTCACTACTAGCTCCAGTCTCCTGGCCCAGGCTTAGCTCCCACCCCAGGCTCTCTGAAATCCGTGCTTTTTAAAGAGAGGATACTGACACATCATGCTCTGAAATTTCCCGAATAATTAAAGAAAGTGTAATCACAGAGAGACAAGAGAGGCGCCGTGGCTTCACTGTGGTTCTGAAATGCTTCATTTCCAATTTCCCCAAATAGGCCTCAACCTATGTGTGCACCACCAACTACTCAAGAAAAAGAAGTACTTATGTCTTTTGCACAGAGCATTCCATACATATTAAATCAAATGAACTCTCAAGGGACCTCAGCCCTGGTCTGTGTAGCTGTGGAGGGTCACAGAGGAGGGTGATGATGGGCTCATGGCTCTGTAGATAACAGAACCGGTGGTCCTCAGATCCCTGCGCCTGGGTACGGGAACATAAGTGTCTGTGACTGTCGGTGCTGGTCCCTTTACATCATTGCGACCACAACAGCGGACACCAGAGACTCGGAGAAGGAAGTGCTTATTTTGGGTCATGGTTTCAGGAGTTTGGGTCCATGGTTTCTGTTGCTCTGGGCCAGAGATGAGAAAGCATCTTCCCATGGCAGAAGGGAAAGAAAGCTGCTCAGCTCAGACACAGAGAGCCGGAAAGAAGGAGGAAGGGGCCAGAAGGAAGACAAGCCCTGCCAGGGCCCGCCTTCCGTGACCAGCCTCTTCCAAGGAGGCCCCGCTTCCCACTGGTTCACCCGCTGCTGCTGGGTTACCCCACGTCAGAGCCTGCCGGTCCACTCCTGCCTAAATGCCCCACCTCTGCACAGGAGACTTTGGAGAAGGTTCTAGATGGAAACCCCAGCACCATGCAGCTTCCCAGCGCTCAGTCAAATAGCAGAGGGAGCTAGAGAAGAAAGCAGTAGAGGAGATTCTAGCGTAAACACAGAGGAGATGGCCCAAAGTGGCAAAAGCAAGGAGCATGTGGCTCAGTCTTGCACGCCAGGAGCAAGGGGCCTGTGCAGAAGGAGGGCCTGGAGGCAAGAGGTGGCGGAAGGATTGCCAAGGGGGAGGAAGGAAGCCGGCAGGGCTGGCTGAGTCTGGGGACAGAGGCCTGGCAGGTGGGGAGGCAGAACTGCAGGGAGGAAGGCAGCTGCTGAGCTGGGAGCACAGGGCTTCTGTGCTGGGTCCCCTGGGCAGGAGACCACACCTAGTGTCCCAGGACAGCAGTCCCCAGGGATATGCCACGCAGGTTTGTAGACACACTCCCAGCTCACCCCAGAACCACAGGCCTCATTCACAGTGAAGTCGATTTCAGTTCTCTGCTCTCTCAGCCACAACAGAAAACGTATTTCAAGGTGTAAAGTTGGCATTGCTGTGTACTCTGACTCCCACATGCGCATTCTTTCAAGATAACCCGAGTTCCGCGCGGGGAAGCACTAAGTGCTTGGAAGTAATAGCAGAAGGGCCAGGCTGTTCAGCTCCCTGCACGCGGCGATCCCTCGTCCCTACAGTTTTACTACCTGTTTGACATTAAAAATAGTGTCTGTCCATGCATGCCATTCTTCTCAAAGTGTAGCAGAGTGATTTCCCAAACAATCACGATGTGTTCTGCTTGTAAAAATAGGAGGATGAGGAATGGCGTTTTGTTCTTGGAGCAGCCTTAAACCCAGGAGCATGTGGTGACCGCCCAAGTGTTCTCGAGTGTCGCAGTAACTCCATATGCATTAACACACCAGCATTCTCCGGAGGAAAGTGCAGACTCAGCCGAAACCTTTTCTTCCAAGTGTCCTCAATTAGAGAAAAAATCAAGTTGAACTTTCGTGTGTTTATGTGTCTGGAGCAGTGAAGTGGGGCTCTAAGGGCCCAACTCAAAAACCCCACTCGTTTCTCAACTGGGGCAAAGTTTTCCAGCTCGCATTTTGTTTCAACACCGAAAGCATCATGTTACGAGCGTGCGTGTGCGTGTGCACGTGTTGCGGGGGTCCCTGGAGTAGCAGCTACCAGGGCAGTCTGCAGTACCCAGGGTCATGCTCTGTCCACGTGGAAAGCCTGCAGCCTTCGTCTCGAAGGAATGCCTCATAGAGTCCACAGCAACCTACAAGGTGACAGAAGTGCCCCGGCTCAGGAAGGTCCCTGGGAAGAATGGAGAGTGAGTGTCACCTGCAGTCCATTTCAAAGGCCAGGTGTGACAGTGAAATCTGTGTCAACTTAGCTGGCCAGTTTTATGTCCAACAAGTCTGGCCATTGCTGTGAAGGTGCTTTTTAGATGGGATGAACATTGGACCTTAGGCTGGGCTGAGTGCAGAAGAGTCACTGTCCTGTGGTTCTAAGTGATCTTCGTGGTCAAAAATCATCCATTCAGGCCTCAAAACAGAGTCGTTGGTTTACCCACTGGGCTATCTGTGCTGTCGGAACTGATCAGTTCAGACCTATGCTGCAGCATGAGCAGGCTGGCTTCTCCCTAGCTGGTCCCTTGATGCAAGAAAGCACCGTATCTTAAAGAGAACAGGAGGGGCTGGAGTGGGGGCTCAGCAATTATGGGGCTTGCCTGGCATGCGCAAGGATGCAGGTTTGAACCCCAGCACCACGTACACAACTAAGTGTCAGAGCAATGAAAGCCACATGAAAAACTCAATAAAATTGACTCTCTCTCTCTCTCTCTCTCACTGTCCTCTCTCTTAAAAAAAAAAAAAAGAGATAGAACAGGAGGACATGCTTGGGACGTGGATCTTATATTACAGGCACAAACCAATCCTACACACACCACACCTGTAAGAAAGGTCTCTTAGCCCACAGTGAGCTCACGTGACCACCAGGCAGGCAGTGGAAATGTACAGCTCACGTCCACCTAACCCTTGTGCTTAAGCGTGAGAAGGGCCGTGTTCTGACTGCCCACTCCACTCCAGAGCGCCAGGCCACGTTTATGCAGGAAGGTTAGACCACGGGAAGGCCTGACCACGCCTGGTTGAGCAGAGTTGAGGTACTGAGGTCAAGGAGACAACACAATGGTGGACCAACAGTCCTAGAATGAGGCGAGGTCACCAACCTGTGGTGTCCAGGGTGAGCCCCAGCCCATGAAAGGCTCAGTGGTCCACGCTGACAGAAAGGTGATTCCTGAGCTCCGTGTCCTGATCGGTGAGGGGATGGTGTGCTCACTCCTGGACAAATGGATTCCTCTGACTCTTTCACACACAGTTGGCACAGGCACCAGCGAAAGCCCTCTGCCGAGCAATGTCATTCCCTCTTCTCCCGGTCCTCAGCTTTCCATGTCTGGTTTCAACCTCCCGTCACACAAAGCAGAGCAAATGCTCCCCCCAAACTCCAGTGCCCTCCTTAGCGTCCTGGAGCCCCCACTTCCAGGTCTCCCCGTCTTCAGCCAGCAGAGGGCACGGATGTCAGATGAACTTGGAGCTAAAGCAAGCTGTCTCCCCGCACTCACTCCACAGCCCCACGAGTCTCAGCTGCCCCCGGTGTCTCCCTGTTCAGGCGGTGATCATCATCATCAATGCACGAAGGTGCTGCTTAGGTGCAAACTTCCTGCGCGGCAGGATGGCATCGTGGAATTACGGGTTTACAGGAGATGGCCACGTGCTGCACCCACAGAACGAGAGCTGGCTTAAAGACTGGGGACTGAATGACTCCCCCACTTGCAGGCAAGGTACAGGGGGTGCAGTGGATATAACCGGTAACGAGATGAGTGGTGCTGTACGTTCACAGGGACTGCTGATTTTATTTGTGCTTTTCCTAGAATTTTCTCTTGGATGTAATTATGATGGAGAATGTGCAGGGTATTAGCAAGTTCTGAATTCAGCAAATGAATGGGGAAACAGATGACAATGAAATTTGTGGGGGGAACATTTCCCTGGGGGTCTGGCCCATGTATCATGACCAGTATGACATCAAACCCAATTTACTGAGTACCTACCAAGTTCCAAGTGTTTCACACTACAAGGTGAGATTCTGCCCATTGCAGAGATGAAGTAACTAAGGCTGGGGAAACAAAGTAGGGAGCTTAAACTGCAGCCAGTCAGGGCTTGATTTGAAATAATCTTCAGTAGTTTGCTTTAAGATTGCCCAGCAGTGTGATAAGAAGGTGGACGTCAATCACAGCTTCTTAGGACTGCATCCTCAGGGTCAGTCTTCGTATGTTGGTGCCACAGAGAAAAAGGAATAGATGAATGACAGAAATCTAAATATTTTAATTATCCAAATATTTGCTTTTGTCGTGATTATTGACCTCCTGTAAAAGAGTTATTCAACTTTGTAAGACACGAACTGAATAAAACTGTTACCTGCACTACGATAGCAGAAGTGTCGCCATAAAGGCCTGGACACATTCTCTAGATCCTCTCCACGAGCTCTCCAGGGTCTGGCCTTGGAATTCAAGGGGGTGGCACCAGTACATCTCTCACTGTCTTCTCGTGTATTCCCCGAGCGTGGCTGGGTGCGCCAGGCCAGCCATCTGGTGGGAGGAGCCCAGCTGCTAGCAACTCTGTCAGTGACATGTTCTAAACCCTTAGTAAAAATCCTAATGCTTCAAAGTGGGCAATACCAATATTTTTGCATCAATTTAAATTCTTCTATAATATTAATAATTAGTTTGGAAAGTATTCCAAAACTAATGTGATAAAGAAATTGAGAATTAGAAAACCAAGCTCAAAGAAATTTAAAATTAGATTATTCTAGCTATTTTTTTTCTTTTTTAGCAATCAGCTCTTTTTTTCTGCCTGACTTTAGCTACTCTTTTTTTCTAACTTTTATATTATTTTTTTGTGGTGCTAGGGATCGAACCCAGGGCCCAGCACATGTACACAAGCGCTCTACCACTGAGCTCCATACCTCACCCCTTAGCTAATCTTTGAACAGGTTTGATTTCTCTGAGGAAGCTATGTTGACTTTCAATACCTGAATTTTCCTTATCGTAGCTGACAAGGAAAGTCACTTCACAGAATATAAAAGGAATAGCAAGAGGGTCCAGGACCCTCGACGGGAAGGGCAGCTGCCACCGGGAAGCCCAAGCACCTCCCGGCAGCCCTGGACGTGGGAGGCGGTGGGCAGGAAGTTCTGGGCCACGTTGCCCTGGGACATTGTGTTCTAAGCGTCTGTTCTGGAGGCACATTCATATTCCAGGCCCCACGCACATGGAATTTCAGATGGCTTTGCTGCTGAAACCCAGGTAATGGTCTGAATGTTTAAAATGCACTTCATTCCTGTGCACTGCATCAGACGGCTCTGTGCACTCAGTTAATGGCCCGTAGTCAAACCCCGTGCGGCCAGGCAGGCAGATAGCAATCTTCGCTTAGTCACTGCAACCTGTGGTAAAGGAGAGGTAGCCAATCCCAGCCCACAGACGAGGAGGAAGGTTCCAGAGCTCTTGAGAGTCGAGCACAGCGTCTAAGCCGGACCTCCTCACAGCCCCCACATCCCCACACCATCCTCTCCTGCAGAGCCACAGTGCAGTAGCCTCCTGCCAGCCCCTTGCACTGTGAGGTGACTTCTGTGTGTAACTCACGAGTCGGCCCATATCAGAGCGGCTTCCGAGGCCTTCTGGAACAGAAGTGTGGCTCAGAGCGAAGGCTGGAGATGGGGGGACCCCCTTCTTAACATGCTTTCTTTACCTTCATTCGCTCTCTCTTAATTGCCACCACTCCAATCCTGCCACTGTTCTAAAATGTGTCCCACAGATCAAGAAACTGGTTTATGAACTGCTGAATGGAGAACTGGTAGGTTCTTCTATCTTAAATCCGTGATGCTACATGGCTGTGAATTTGGAGTGTCTTAAAGATAAACGGGGCAGTCTCGGGGTGTGATTGAGCCTGCCCTATAGACCTCATATCACTAGATGCCCACAGGTGATCTGCACCATTGTGGGAAGCAGGACATGTGGTTAGAGATCCTGCCAAGTGAGGGGCATGGGCCCTCGCCATGCAGAATATCTTGGGGAGCCCTTTGTAAAGTGAGTTTGGTAGTGATCACTGTCCCGTCCATCTCCGCATGTGAGAGGGGCTCCCTTCCTCTCCAGTGGCAGAAGTTGAATGCCAGAGGACCCACACAGGCAGACAAAGGTCAAGGCAATTAGGAGAGGACCTAGAGATTTGCAAACATCACCCGGTACGATTTTGGGGGTGACCAGAGGTCCTGATTTCTTGACTTTGAGATACACTCGTCCATTTCCACCTTCTCTGACCCGAATCTACTGTCCTTCAGGAAGATGGAAACTGCCTCATTCACGACTGTCATCCATTAGCAGAACAGGATGGGCGCCCTGGCCAGATCCTTGCCACATGTCTGCCCTGGAGGATGGTCCAGTGGCACATTTCATGCGGCCACGCCTAGGCGGCGGCCAAGGCAAAAACACCAGCCTGACAGGGCATTTCCAGGAGCCACCGAGAAGGCTGCCCACGAGTGAAAGGCAGCGCTGGGCAGTGCTGTGGTGAAGGGGAGGCCTGTGCTTTGAAAATCGCCCAGGAAGCTTCCACCTCACCTAGGAAGACGTGGCCTAAGAAGGCCCTGTGGATCCAGAGCACGAGGACCCGTACAGGACGGCCCCACAGGACCCAGCCTTCTAAGAGGCCCTTGAACCCCCGCCACCCGCACGGGGACCCACCAAGGACGGCCCCACAGGACCCAGCCTCATCCTTCTAGTGAAGGAAAGAGGCCCTTGCTGCCCTGCCGCCCACATGCACGGTGTCTTCCTGGGTGCTGCTGTGCTTCGCTGAGCTCCAGGGCCCTTGCTCCTGTCTGCGGGAGGGAGGGCCAGCGATTGGGATGGCTTATTATTGTCAAAAGAGTGTGTTTGCCTCGGGTCGCTCTGATGCAGAACACATTCTCAGAACAGACCATCCCCATTCTCTCCCCACGTTCAAGGAACGCGCGTGGAACGCGCGTGGGAGGGAACCGGGGCTGCTTGCTTGCATTTTATTTAGTAATGAATTGTCCGTGCCTGGGGGTAAGGTAGGTAACAGCGTGGCTGTAAGTGGCCGCTGCAGGCCGTCTCCCAGGAGGCCGTGTTCACCAGGCGTCTTTGCAGAAGTCGTCCTAGCATTGTCACAGCAGTGACAACCAGAAAGGATGTCATGCGATTCGGTGCCAGAGCAGGCGGTTTCCCAGGCAGGAGTGGTCTGGAGGGAAGGCGTCTGCCTCGGACATGCGATTTTGATGGATGCCTTTGATCTGATTGGTGAAGACAGGAAGCAGGAATATGGAGAGGCCGTGGTTCCCTTCGGACGCTGGCAGATGCAGTTCACACCCAGAAGGGCAGGGAGAAGAGTCAAACACGAGGAGTTCACAGAGTATCACGTTTTCACACGTGTAAGGGGCTTGTTCAGATGGTGAAGAAAATCACGGGCGAAGGCCTGCAGCCTCTGGGTTCCACAGGGCTGTCCCAGGAGGTGGGTGAAGATTGGAATCCGCAGGATGCCTGAGCTAAGGACCCAGGTCAGCCCCACCAGAGGCCCCCGCCCCCTGAGACCACAGCTCCTCAGGGCCTGAGCCTCTGATCACAAGGCCCCAAGGAAAGATTGTCCCCGAATGATGCTGGTGAAGGTGCCAAGTATATTACACTCCTCCCTGTGATGACGATGACAGGGCTGGACAAGGACCAGCAGTCAAGTCGTCCCCTGCCTGTCCCCATCCTCCAGGCGAATGATGAATTCTGGTGTTCAGAGCCCATGAATGTCACTCCCTCTAGTTCATATTTTTGGGCAAAATAAACACATCTCAGTAGAATCCGTGACAAATCTGAACGCACAGTCATGGCCCAGGGGCACATTTTTAAGGGATTAAATACAGTTTTACTTTCAACCTAAAGCCTTCCATCTCTCTACAGCAGAGATGTTTAAAGAAGGAGCTCGGTCTCCTCATAGGAACCTCTTTCCCTGTCCACAGAGGCCTCTTTAGGTGTTCCTCCCCACAACCTTGTCAGTGGCTCTCTGACTCCATAACCAGCATCCCCGACAGGAGCAAGAGTTTTTTCAGTCCATGCTGGGCTGACCCATTGTGCTGGCAGAAGGGTGAGGCCAGGGAGAAGAGAGGAAGGAAGGCCGTGGGGAAGACGGCCCCTCCAGGGAACACCCTGTGACCCACTTCCTCCAGCCATGCCTCCCTGCCCACAGCGGTCCCCGCATCATTTCACTTCTGAACCCTCCTGCAG
Organism: Aplodontia rufa; assembly: GCA_004027875.1. Taxonomy (NCBI): domain Eukaryota; kingdom Metazoa; phylum Chordata; class Mammalia; order Rodentia; family Aplodontiidae; genus Aplodontia; species Aplodontia rufa. The sequence continues at coordinate 11,902 of PVKS010027038.1, read as the reverse complement.
AATCACACGCACTCTGGGGACACCTCACTCCAAGCTGGCCCGGGCTGGACACCAGGTGGAAGGACTCGCCCTCTCCTTTGCACTATAATAGCGCTCGGCCTCCTTTCTGTGACTGCATCTGAGGGGCAGGATCGGTTCTCCTCTGCTCTGATGGTCAGGAGAGAACCGAGGCTGACCATAGTGTGGCCTGAGTAGAGTCCAAGAGCCTGTTTCTCCCTTCCTGACCAGCAGCAGTGCCCACCAGTGTCTGGCCTGTTTGAGGCCTGGACTGTATTCATTTTATGCCAGTCAAGCGTCAGCTGGTGGCCCTACCTGCGACCTCACTTACCTCCACAACTAAATTGCAAGATACAGCTGGAAGGACTGAGAACTAAAATCATCTCCACTCACACAGTGAGGGTGGCCAAGTTCAAAATTCTAATGGTGGGGTTGGCAACTGCCCGGGAGAGGGCACCTCTGAGCTCTGACCTGCGCCAGGTGGAAATGGGGACCTGATTCCTGACCTTGAAATCAACATCTGTCAAAATGATGGGACAGTCTTTGGATTACTAGAAGAATGATGATTGATGAATTGGCTTCGCTTAGTAGAATAATATACATGAAACTGTTCCAGTGCCCAGCTTCTAAATCACCTGATGGTAAGGGCAGTTTTGTAGGCCACTCCAAGTCACATTATCCTCAAAGATCCCAGGACGCCAGGCAAGGGCCTCCCTGAGGAGCCTGGTGAGTGCAGCCACATGTCCCCTTCCTGATGAATGCAGCCACATACATGTCCCCTTCCTTAGTGCACCCAAAGGTCTCCTTCCTGGTTTCTGCAGGCACAGATCCCCTTCCTGGTGAGTGCAGCCACAGGTCCCCTTCCTGGTGAGTGCAGCCACAGGTCCCCTTCCTGGTGAGTGCAGCCACATGTCCCCTTGCTGGTGAGTGTAGCCACAGGTCCCTTTCCTGGTGACTGCAGCCACAGCTCCCCTTCCTGGTTTCTACAGCCACAGGTCCCCTTGCTCTACCTTTCCTCTGAGCCACTGTGTCAGGGGCCTTTTTGATATTTTCTCTAAATCTCACCCTCTCTCGTGATCTAAAGGCCACCAGAAATTATCTCATGAGCTCTTCCAGGCATGGCCTTGGGTTCACTTTTCTCTGCCCAAATAGCATTTTAACACAAACTGCATGGACCCGGGTCTTTCTCAGCAACACTCTGTGACACTGTGCCAGGTTTAAATACCCACCTCTGGCCTGAGGTTTATTGATTTCATGGCTTGGAATCTATCATATGGATTTTCACTATTTATTTGAACCAAGCTTCTAATGTTGGATTTATTTCAGTTTTTGGCTGTTCCATTTATCTATATATCCATACATGTATCAAAATACATATGCATACGTTATATATGTTATATATACTACATATGGTGCGCATAAAATTTGTGTGCGTGTTTTAATAATTGTTGCCAAAGACATTACTATCTGACTATCTTAAATTTGTTTATTTATTTTTTTGGCCTGCTAATATGACTCTGATTTTGTTTGGTGTGCAAATATCGCTGATTAACTTCTTTCATCTTGTATATGACAAAAGCTGGTCAAATCAGTGTAAGCAGAGAAAGCTGAGCATTACTTCTATAGCAGTGCTTTAAAGGGGAGCAGATGTGGCTCACTTATTTCTCTGGTCTTATGCATTTGTTTTGATTATTCCTGTTTTCTTGTCTGGGAGACAGATGCAATGTGCAGCAATGGGCAGCCCTCTTGGGACCATGAAAACCATCAGCCAAGGAGAGCACAGTGGGAAGTGGGAAGCAATGACATCACAGGGCCACCAACCTTGTTTTGTTGTTTCCAAGTTTTAGGTCATATAACAAAAATAAACCTCTATTTGGTGGAAGTCTGTTTTATTGTGTTTCTATTATTCAGAAACACAGTTACTTTCTTGTGTAAGTATCAAAACCTTAGAAATCAACTTCAGAGTTTTATTGCCAATGTGCTTCCCTGAAAGCTTGTGCCAACATCAACCTGACCAGCTCCGCCTGGATCCAGTTGGAATCAACAGGGCTGACACTTGTTGCTTCCACCTCTGCTTCCTTGGAGGGAACAATCAGCGCACGCTCTGGCTTCCTGCCTTCTCTTGCCCTTTCATTTCTTCTTCTGTGAGTCTGTGGTTTTCATATTCTATCTGCTCCCTCTGCCGTTGGTTTTCAGTTGGGATCACTGGAGGAGGTCTGGAGGACGATTCCTGGCGTGAACAGATGCTGTAGCTGCAGGAACTCTGTCCCGGGGAAGGGCAGGTCGCCCTAGAGCCCTGGAGTCCCTGGGCCCAGTGGGGATGCTGGGTGCCCACTGCAGGGGAAGCACGATCCCTGGGAGAGCAGGTATGGCCCTGAGCCTCGGTGCTGGCAGCCGATGCACCCCATGCTGCATGCTCTCCTGAGGTTTCTGGGGCCTCTGCCCTCAAGTCCAGGTGTTTGCATCACCTGGCATGAGACGGGCACCTTTCCTTTTTGAGAAACAGAAGCTTTTCTAATACATTCCCTCGGTCCGGGCAGCTTAAGTGACCAGCACTGGTGATGTGCGTGGGCTCCTCGAAGAGTCGAGCTGAGTGATCCCTCGCCAGGACTTCAGTGCCAAGCTTGCCGAATTCCACGCAGTGAACTTCAGGGAAAGCATAAAGGATCATGTCCAGTGCGTAGATGAAGACAGAAAGCCTGCTGCATAACTGAGGTCAGAGAGCCAAATCGTACCCTTCCTCTTACTTTTCCCAAAGAGTATAAGGAAGGTGATTTGGACGAACATCCCCAGCAGAAGAAACCCAGTGCGGCCGTGGCTGCCATCTCTGTGGAGTCCTTGCATCGCGGCAGCACCCCTTCTCCCTCTCCCTCTCAGGACACATCTCGCAGGCCCTCACCCTACTCCACCTAGCAGCACAGGGCTCTTTCTCTTGTCCCACCCCATTTCCAAGGCTAGGTACTAGCCCTTGGACGGCCAGGAAGACTGGCTGGTAAGGGGGAGACAGACCAAGATGTCCTGGCGTGGCCGTGCCCACCCAGTCCTCCGGTGCCCTCTCCACCTGCCTTCACCAGAACCCTTTGCCCCTGGTGGACAACCAGGCTCTCCTCCGAGCGATTCTCCGGGAGCCTTTCCCCGAGTCACGTTTCTGGTCCTGTCTTTGGAAAACCAAATGAATCTGGTGGCTCAGGTCCAGCAACTCAGACCTGTAAGAAGATGACAAAGCAAGAGCGACCTCACAGGGAGCGAGCACAGGGCTGGCACCGACCCCAGCACCCGTAGCAGAGCAGTGGACCTCTGACCGGTGCTTGGCATTTAGCAGCTCCTGCTACTTCCCAGTTCCCCACTACGATAAAGCTGTGTGGCATCCAGGACCAATCACTCCTGATCCCTTCTGGCTGGGAATCCAGTTCCACCTCTCCTGGTGCCTTCTCCTGGGCTGGGAATCCAGTTCCACCTCTCCTGGTGCCTTCTCCTGGGCTAGGAATATAGGACCACCTGCTCCTGATGCCTCCTGGGCTGGGAATCCACAGACCTTGGGTACACATTTGTGGCAGGAAACTGATGGGATTCATTTTCGCTTGTTTCTCCTAACAGAGGCAAGGTCCTCAGGGGTTCCCCCTGTCCTGGACAGATCCCTCTGTGTTCCAAGTCCTGGCTTCCTGGTCGGGACAACTATCATCTCCATTTCCGGATCAGCTAGGGAGTCCAAGAGTGGCTCCATGTCTCTGAGATTTCTTCAGCTTCACTTGAAGAAGGCTGGGGTTCCCGTGAGGTTGGCCTGGGACAGGAAGAGGTGAGAGGGAGCAGAGATAGACGCTTCCGGAGTATTTGAGATCTGCAACAGGCCCTCTGAGGTGGCATCTGCCATGAATGGCTGCAGGGTGGAAGGAGCTCTGAGGACCACAGGCTTAGGAACCCCATGAGAGTCCCTGAGAGTTGCTGGGCCAGGCCAGGGAGCACCTGCTGCCGCTGCACCATGTGTAGCAAGGAGCAGCCCAGATGACCGCAAGGACAGAAGGGAGGCTTCAGCTGTCTTCCCGTGTACCCTCCCCTGACTGCACACCTGGGAGAGAGAGAAGAGGCTCCTGACCTGGCCAACCCAGGATCATGGGCCCCAGTGCACACCTCCTCTTCTTTATGATTTTCCTCAGCTGTTGAGTGGGTGGAGGGAGAGCCATGACAGGACACTTGGGCACATCCCTTGGCCTCCAGTTTTGCTGGCCTGTCAGCTTCGTGTCTTTCTAAGTAGTGAAGCCTCATGGCATTTTCATTTTGGAGAGTGCCAAGGGCAGGGACAACCTCTGGAGAAGGTCAGCCCTGAGGGCTGCACAGGAGGAAGCCGAAGGCGGAGATGATGTTGCACCTGGTGGCTAAGCGGATTGGGCCTGTGTGTGAAGCCAGCTGTGCCCCACTCTTCCCACCTCCCAGGCTGGGCATCAGGAGGGCCAGCTCCTACCCAGTGCCCGGCCCGTGGTCAAGGGTGAGCACTCTTCATGGCAGCTGCCCCGTGCTCTCGTGGACCTGTGACTTGGCTCCCCAGGGAGGAAATATGACGTCCCCTTCCTGAACAGCATGGTCCTAGACCGGCCTCTGCAACCCAGCCAGGAGACCTGGTGAGAGGGAGACACCAGACTCCATGACGTCTCCAGCTCCTGGAACTCAGGTCTGAGCAATGTACAGCCCAGTCTCCAGGGTGCAGAGCACCCCCCATTCCTGAGTCCATTCCACTCTGCTTCTGGGGAGCATAGCTTCCTGTGCAGGTCAACAGCTTGGCCACAGACTTTTTGAGTGAAAGCTCTTCTATCATTCTGAAATCATCCGGTGGGCGGGCACTGCCCAGGGTCCCTCAGCTCCCCCAGCTCCGTGCTCCTCTTTTTATTCATTAGAGCTAACAAACGAGGAAGGACATGAAATAGAACAAACTGAGTACACAGCTGCTCTGTTTATAGCTGGGTACGTTTCAGACACGTGAGGTGAGCTGCTCCATTGTGCAGGGCCCTGGGGACCCGGAGTGCTTGGGCAGCTGGCAGCCTGGCATGGAGATGTTCCACGCTGAGCTCAGGAGCTGGGAAGCAGGCAGCCTGCTCTCCAGGCACAGAGAAGCCCTCCCCAGGCCGGCCCCACAGCTGCCCGCTGACCTAGCGCGGAGCAGTGGCAAACACACTCGCCTGGCCCCGCAGCTCCCCAAGTGCTACCTGCAGATGTGGGGCAGGTCCCCCTCGTCCCGGAGGCTCAGCTGGTTCCTCTGTGGAGGGAGCGATGGCAGTCACCTCCCCAGGTGAGCCTGGGACTCCAGCCAAAGCCCAGCTGCAGGAAAGGCCACCCAGGCCTCTAGCAGCAGCCACAGCTCTGTTCTGAGAGCCAAGGCTCTAGACCAGGGAAGAAGTAGCAAAATCCTACTAAGGCAACAGCAGTCCCTTCCCTTTTGCCTGCTGATTTGTCACCCTTGGCCACTGTCCAGAGAGGAAAGTGGGATTTGACTCCACAAAGACCGTGGTGTCCACATGAGGAAGAGGAAGGCTTATCCTGATCCCTAGGCCAGCTGGGGACTCGCCTGGCCTCAGGGAGCACAAATGCACGGCCTGCAAGGGTGGCTGCTGAGTGCCTCAGGAACAGACTTCCCTGGCACCGCAGAAAAGCGTCCAGAGGCGAGGAGCTCAAGGGAGCAGCACCCCAAACAGAGAGAGCCGCCTGTTCTCGTTTGTAGCTGGCTCGGAATCCGCCAGTGGAAGTCTGCCCTGCTTCACGGAAGACGATGCCACAGACGTAGCTCCACACAAGGCTTCACACCGTGGGGGCTGATGCCAGGCTAAGCCAGGTGCTCTTCACAGGGAGAGCACTGGGGAGGCCTCACTTTGCTCACTCCAGGACAGCTCCACGGTGCCGTCACCCAGGGGACATGGCTTCTCCAAGTGCTGAGCCGCCCTCCTCCATGGAACCAGCTGAAAGTGTCCTGCTACTACACGAAGCTTCCATGGGGCAGGCAGCACCTAATGCCCCCACTGGGCTCCCTCGTGGACAGAAAGCTGAGGCGCATGAGCCCAGGAGGTCCACGTTGGGAGGCCACATGCCTGGCCACACGGGTAAGTTCCAATGGGAGCCAGCGCTAGGGATCCAGTGCTGAGTAAACCGCCTCTGCAATGCTGGGGAGGCGTGCCGGACGCACCTGACTCATGGTGGCTCTGTGGTGCACAGAGGGGACGTGAAAGACGTCTGGGAATAGACAGCCCTGCCCTTCTCCCCGTGGCCTGCCTCCACGGCCAAGGCTGCAGAAGGGCCATGGCTTCAAGAAGCACACATGTCTGCTGTTCCTTCAAATTATGATCCTTTCTGGATGTATGGCATGCAAATAGTTGAGCGTCTTTCTTGCTGAAGTTCAAACGCATTAGTGGGTGAACCAGAAAACCAAGAATTTAGAGTAATAATCACAGGTGCCCAAAAGTCCTTATGTATATGGGATAAATAGACATTCATTTATTTTGGTCCCGGAAAGAGATGTGATTGGGACTAGAGACACCTGATTTAAGCATTTCTCCAGGTACTGATGTGACCACAGTGCCAATGATGTTTTGCTGCTCCGGATTCCACGTGACCCTTTGTTCCCAAGGCTTTGCTACCAACTTGATTCCAATCACTCTTTTTTCAAAAATCACTTTGAAAGTGACAGGCCTTGGTTGATTGGAGGCGGCACTCCACTCCTGGCCACGGCCCTGTCCTGTATTTCTACGGAACTCCTGGTGAAGTCCAGACCTATGAACATACAAGGCCTCCAGAACAAGAACAAAGCTTTTAACTCCACGTCTCTGTGTGTGAGGAAAGGAGAGGAGCACAGGGGTGGCATGGGGGTGGAAAGGTCAGCTGGGGACAGGGACATCACAGGATGAAAGTTGTTCCTGCCAGCATTTTCCTTCAGAGCCGCCTGGGGCTCTATCTGCATCAGGTGACATCACGGGCAGCTCTCCCTCCAGCGCCTCGGACTGCACGTCACACCTCTGTCCTTGGTGCTGCATTCTCAGTTCAGCATGGAAATGGTCAAAAGGAAGAGAACTAAGCAAAAGCAAACAAACAAACAACAAGAACAAAAACCCCAAAACACAAAAACCAGATGTTCCCAAAGTGTCTCACGTGTGTAGAAACTTGGCAGCTTTGTGTTCGTGATAAGTAACGGTGATGCTGCAGGATTTGGGCCCTGACCCAAAGCACAAAGGCCACAGGCAGGACATGCACAAGAGAGACCAACTGCTCACGTGCAGAGCACGTGCTTGACCTTGCTGCGCTCGGAAACCTCAAGGATCTCCCTCTGCGGGCATCGGGGGCGACCAGGATGTGAGGGGCATGCAGGGATGCTCACAGGAGAGGTGATTGGATTGTGATAGCTGGAACCTCATCGGTCTGTCCTAACTTGAGTGGACTGACCAGTGGTCGCTGTGGGCAGGTGGGGGAGGTGGGCCACTGGGGGCCTGGAAGAGGCATCTTCCCCCCGGCCCCTCCTCTCTCTTGCCCTCTCTGTGTTCTGACCCCCTCCCCACGAGCTAGCAGCTCCCCTGTGCTGGGCCCTTCCCCCATGATGCACACCTTGGACCCAGAGCCACGGAGTCAGCATCTGTGGACTGAGACCTTTGAAACCCTGAGCCCCAAATAAACTTCACCCCCTCTAAGTGGTTCTTGCTGGGTGTTTTGGTCTCAGAGATTGAAAAGCTGAGTGAAACACATCAGAAAAGTGAGACAGGGAGAGAGAGCGAGCGGGTGGGGGCCCATTTTTGGAAAGCCCCACACAGCGCTGCCTCTAAAGATCACAGCCCTTTGAGAGGCAGCTTGGCCATGCGCTTCCCCCCATCAGTTCTGCTCCTGGGAATCTATCCTGAGGACACGACTCTAACTTCAGAAAAAGCACCATGCCAAACGATTTCCACGACAGCATGGCTGTCTTAACGAGTGTCTGAAGCAACTTGCCAGCCCAACGTCAAGGAAGCGGTGACTCCGAACAGCACAGACCAGGAGTGGGAGCACCTCATGACGTGGCCACTCAGAAAGACAGACACCTGGGTCATCGGCAGACCCCGGCGGAAGCCCTGCTGACCTGCACTACCGCAGCAGCCTCACTCAGAGGGGACCGTCCAGGCCGTGGAAGGGCTGTTTGGAAGCATTCCTAGGAACGAGGAGCTACTTGTTATATAGAATCTATATCCGAATAGAGCCAGGGACGAGTGGAACTATAATACAATGTTCAGCATGCTTAACTGAGCCTTGGGATGATAGATTTTTTTTCTTTTGTGCTTTGTTCTAGTTTCCTAATTTTCCATAAATAGCATTATGTTTATAATCAGGAAAATATGAAATGGACTCACCAGCACAGCTCCAAATGTTCAGATGGCTTCGTCTGACTGCAGACTTCCGCAGGGTTCCATGGCTCAGCCCGCGAGAGCGTGCTAATCAGTTTGCATGCTGCTGCTGAGACCGTCTGGAAACCGTTCTCCACGGCTACAGCAATCAAGAGCACTGGGTCACTTCCACATTTGAGCAGATGCTGTTTCCCCCCGTGGCTTTGTTAACTTGCAGAGATTGGGAAATTGTATTCAGGAGGTGACTTAAGTATTATTGGAACTCCTGCAGATGTATTTGGAGGAAGTAACAGGGCAAGGCCGTGACAGCCTTCGCTCAGCCTCCGCCATGGAGACACCTTCCACAGCCAGGTGTCAGCATCGACCCACCCTCCCACCCTGCTCCCATGGCCCCAGGTTGGTTTGCAACCCTGTTTGTGTTCAGTTTTGAGTGGCTTCATCTTGCGCACATTCATACGTCCGTGACCACAGTCCAAACACAGAGCGGTGCCACCAGCACAGGGGTCCCTCCGCCGACTAGTTTTGACCCTCTGATTGCAAGTCACATGACCCACTGTTGGCTGTGTGCACTCCCCGCTATGGTCCCATTTCACACTGCACGTTCCAGCCTCACCGTCAGAGCTAGTGAAACAAAGGAGACACCAGCATGTAGCATCCTCAGATCCCAGGACCACCATTAAAAGGAAATTGGGGCAGGAGAGCTGTCCCTCACCACTGCGAACCGCACAATGAGACAGTGGCTGAGCTGATGACCACATTCCCACCACAGCTATCACACTAGAAAATGGCACTGTGACTGGAGACACCTTCCCATCAAAGACCCAGGGGCTTTCACTGCAATTTTTATTTTGTTTTGTTATTGGGGGTTGAACCCAGGGCCATCCACACTGAGCTGTTTTTTAATTTTGAGACCAAATCTCACTAAGTTGCCTAAGTGGCCTCTAATTTGCAATCCTCCTGTCTTGGCCTCCTGGGTACTAGGGTTACAGACAAGCGCTGCTGTGCCTGGGTGAGGATTTTTCATTGAATGTCCATATCTCCAGGCCTAGTTTTATAGAATTATCTGGTCTATAAATAGCTCCTACAGAGATCTGAGTTCCACTATACGTTGATGTACTCACAGAGCAGCCTTAGCCCTCCCTGACATGCAAATAGAATTCTCTGGAAAGGAAAAGCCACTAAATTTTCAAACTTCTCTGAGGGTCTCTGTTCCAGGCTGATGCTGGCTGTGGCTGGTGGGGGTGGACACTGAACTCAGTGTTGGGCACAGTCCATCACCCAGGACATCCCAGCTGCCGATACGTGACAGGTGCGCTGCCTCTGACTCAAAGAGGGAGCCCACACGCAAACCTTTCTTGGAAGTCAGTAGTGAGGGCCCGGCCCGGACAGGGCAGCAGTCATGGGAACTGAGCTTTGTTGTCCAAGGACAGGGGCCCTGGCGGCTGCATCGATCCGGAGCCATGAGCGTCACTTGACGCAGGTCACTTGAAGGAGCACTGCTGTCCACGAGTGCTGGGATGACCTCACTTTTCTTTCCAGTTCCCATTTACTGTTGGCTCTTGGGGCAAGGTCATCTTTTCAATATGAGAAAAAGCATCAAGTCCAATACAAAATGGAATCTGAAGCGTAGGACAGGACAAAATCAGGGGTAAAGGAGGAAACAGCAGTATCAGAAAGCGATGAGATGCCGTATTTAAAAAGGCAGGTGTCTTACTGGCCTCCTCTGGAGAGTGCCTCGCGTTCAGGTGACAGTGCACACCTTTCCACATGTCAGGGTTGCCACTGCTTTGAGTGGCTCCGGGACCAAGGCTGGCCTCTTCCCGTTGGAAATGCTTGATGGGGAAGGAGTCACAGAAATGGGACCCATCCCTCCACAGAGCAGAACTCAAGACAGCTGAGAGGGAGACGCAAGTGGAAATAATATGTGAACCCTGCTGGAGCTGAGAGGTGGCGCACAGAGGGCCTGGAATTACCTTAAAAGATTGGATTCTCCTCTTCAAAACCATCCTGGGGTGGAAAACCCCATCCTCGCCACTCCAAGTGACTGCCACCTCCTGCTTCCGTCTATCTCTTACCAATCTGGCTGAGGATGGTGACCACAGTCTGTGTTTTCAGCACCTTGCTGGTTCTAAAGGGGATCTGGGTGAAATCCAGCTTCCTGGGAGAATCATTTTGGAAACAGGAGATATAAACTGGACAGATGTGAGAAGTGGGTGCCAGAAGGAAGCACAGGGTAACCCAGAATGGAAGAAATCAAAGCTTTCCAGAGTGGGGAGAGGGGAGGCATTCAGCAAACAAATATTTACTGAGCAGCCACTGCGTCTCAGGCACTGTTCCACACCCCCCAAAAGGAAAAAGAAAACGAAGAGGGCAGCACACAAATTCTGAAGAAGCAAGGGCGGCTGAAGGCTTAGGGAACTTTCGAGAAGACTGAGGTGACAGGGAGCCGCCTTAGGCCTCCTCTTGGCCCTGCTCGTGGAAATCCTCCTCCTCTTCTGTAGCGGCACCCTGGTACTGTTGGTCCTTGGACACGATGTCATTCCTATTGCTCTTTGCCTTAGCCTGTGCACCAGGGAGGAAGGTCTTCCCATGGACTGTGGCAGTGAACTGCTCTGAGATGCCCTGGAAGAGCTCCTGGGTGGCTGATCCAGTCCACGAAGTAGCTGCTATTCTTGTTCTGCACATGAAGCACCTGCTCATCCACCTCCTCCATGGACCTCCACCCACAGAACACGGCAGCCCCAGGGAGGTGTCGGCCATGGCAGGGGTCATGGGCAGCCATTATGTTCTTGGCACTGAAGAGTAGCTCTGTGAGTTCAGGCATGGTGAGAGCCCAACAATGCTGGCTTCCACGGCTGATGAGAGGGGCAATGCCAGTTATGAAGAAGTGGAGACATGGGAAGGGTACCATGTTGGCTGCCACCTTGCGGAGGCCAGCATTGAAATGGCCAGGGAAGCAGAGGCAGGTGGTGACACTGCTCTTGGCAGCTGAGACGAGGTGGTTCAGAACACCTCGGTAGGTGTGGTCAGTTTGAGGATGCCAAAGAAGATGTAAAGGGCCTCGTGGCCAATGCAGTAGGTCCCATTAGCGTTCTCTACCAACTAATGGACAGAGAGGCTGGCACTGTAGGGCTCAACCACAATGTCGGACACTCTGGTGTTCACGATGAGGTCAGGACACTCTTCACTAATCCTACCAATAAATAGGGTGCTTATTTGGGAGCCTGTGCCCCCCTCCCAGTGAGTGGGCCACCTGCCAAGAAGGCGGTGGTGTGAGTGGAGCCCTCTTGGGTGGGTGCAGTCATGAGTGTGGTTGGCTTGTCCATGGTGTGAGGTATGAGGCAGATGGGATAGCAGGTCCCCCTGGGCTGTAAGTGATGTTGTGGATGGGAAAACCAACTGGCCCCTTACAGAGTCACCACAGGACTTGGCAGAGGACAGAAGCCTTGCAGAACGCCTACTCCAAGCCAGAGACTGACATAGGTCAACTTCTGCTGCTTGGGCACTGGACCCACTGTGGAACCACTCCCCCAAGCCCCCTGAACACCCTCTGCTCCCCC